>KE153929.1:7020-52180 GCA_000411075.1 Sisymbrium irio
TGACAAACCCAATTGGCATTGCGCACGATATTGGGATTGTACTATTGAACACTTTTGGGTGAAATCTTTTAGTCAAGTTCCATGTGATCGAGGCTTTCTTGGGTTTAGGAACGAAGAATTTCTTCACATTACTCAAAAAAAAAAAAAGAGAAGGCAAGGAAAAGCACATAAAGTTTTGAACAGCTATTGAAAAGCCAAAACTTTTTCTTATGAAATTTAATAATTTTTGTTGTGGTTTAAAATTTCTTTTTGTGTCAAAAGGACATCCCCGGATTTAGGGTAAAGGTTGTCTTAGAACAAACTTGGACTTTGACGAGACTCCAGACAGTGTGACCGAAAAGCCAAGTGGGGGCTTCACCATTTGCTTACCATATCTCCGATGATATAAGGACAGGAAAATACAAATGAGTATCAGTATGTACTATTATCCAATTCATTTAATACAGAGTATCAGTTGATTCAACTTATGAAAAATAATTTAAAATGGTGTTTCCAGAATGACCGTTCGTGCAAATTTATGAATATACCATTTAGATAGATATTTTTGTTTGGCTTCAATATTCTGCTCAGAAATCAGAGGATACTTTTACCACACTCGTGTACAGTAAATTAATAATTATACTTACTCTAGTTCTAGAATTTAGGTAATTGGAAAGTTATAAGCTCTGATCCTTTTGTTTACTGTTCATTGTTTAAATTAAAGTCAGGTGATCAAACACACTCGTGGCACCTAGTGCGACGTAATACATTATAATTGTTTCCTAAACTATGTTCGTGCTCTCCATGTGCCTTTCACTCTTTCTCTTTCTCTTTCTCTTTCTCTCCATCTCTCTACACATATATATATATATATGTATATATATATAAAGGTACGCACATATGAATAAATATTGGCAAAGTGGGTATATATTTCGTATTATGCTATTAGGTATTTTGTATCCATATATGAATCATAGACATTTGAGCAACAAAATATTTTGGAGAAGATATATATACATATATATATATATATATCATTTTAAAATAGGTTTTGCTCAGTTCAAATCAACAAGAAAATTTATATATGGATATTGCAGAATACCATATTCATGCTGAAAAAATAGTTTAAGATTTAAATTTTCAGGATTAGAGATTAGACTTTAGAATATAAGGTGCACTACTTAATAATATGTAATGTTCTTTTGTTCAAAAGTATCATATCTTAATCAGATTTTAAACTTGAAAAAGACGATTTATAGAGATCAAAAGAATAAAAATGAGGAGTGATATAATTATTTGTATCAAGACGAAAGGAAATGAGAAAAGGAAGAAAAATAATCAAACTCACTGTATATCTGTTATCATTACGTTCCTAACATTGTGATCCAATATGTTTAGATGGCAATTCATCTTAAATAAATACTACAAATATATTATATAATAGTATATATATTCCCGAAAGTCGAAACACACGGTAGCAAACGATGCAACTTTATAAACCAAACACAATTAGATACTTCGGGAAGGACCAACGACCAATGAAAAGTATACACGTAAGCTAGAAAGAAGCCCCACCGAACCTAGTACGCGCATACTATGTGGGACACTGTCGATGACACGTAAGATACTGTTGCCGCACGCGACAACGAGGAAACAAGGTAAGCGTGGGACCTACTAACTAATCGAACGCTCTGCTTACGTGTCGTGATCTAAGTGATGGACGTTGTGGGAGCCACACGTGTTTGTCTGATGGACTGTACGGCTGCGATTTTCCACTTAACGGAGAGAGAAGGTATTGTCCGTATGACGTGTATGGTCAAAAAGAAGATCTCCCTCGTACGATATTGGATTGGACGGCTGATAATCATCTGCGAGTGATTTCCTGTCAAAATCTTTCTATAGACCATAACCCTCCTCCCCGTTTCTTCTCTTCCTGTTTTTCATATACAGAAATAAACCGATCCGGTTTCTTTAACCTAATTTGAATACCGGTCCCAGACTCCTAGCCGGTACTGGTATGTCTCTTTCACTATGTAAAACACACACTGGAGCAGTTTTGCATAGTTCTGGTAATTGTTTTCTGTGTGATCCAAATATTATCAATTTATTGCACCTCATTTTAATCAGAGGATGTAGCTCAGAAAACAGGTGTAGTATTACAGATCTAAAAGTATAAAAAATGGAAGTTTTCGATTACTGTATTATATAGGTCTAAAGGTACAATAAAAATGGAAATTTTCATTATTGTATTATGGGTTCAGTACTATGATTTGCCCTCAAAAGATTTTAAGGTATTAAACCACTTGATCTGTCCTCTTACTTAAGGTCCCATCAATTGTAGACCATAAGAAATCTCAAGTTCAGAGAATGAAAACAAAAATTATTTAGTTTACTTTTGGTTGAAAGTATTCTATATTTCTATTTAAACATACATACATACCATTGAATTTTTATCTTGACTAACAATATATCAATAAAAAAATCGATTCAATGATCTGCAACCTGTTGGTTAATCCATCGACTAGAAGTAATCCGCTTCACTTCTCAGTTCGGTATGAGAAAACTCCACCAAAGAAGTAAGATGGTTCATTTCCACTGAGGCCATCTAACTGAATCTGTCGAAGTCTTGTTCGAATTTGTAGGACGGCTCGAGCCATTAGCTGAGTCATGCCACACCAACTCCATCTATTCAAACAGGTACACGCAAAAGATCGCAAACTTTCATAAACGCAAGTCTTAACCACTTTTAACAGAAAAGATTCAGAGAAACTCATACAAACCTCTCCTATGATTACGGTATCGCCTTCTTTAACGCCCATGTTCTTCAACGATTTGTTTACACCACAAGCATCAAGCACGTGCTGAAACCTTTTGTCTGAATCCATGTACCTATACCCAAACAAAAATTTGCATCGACATTGATTAGGGACACTTGGATGAGCTAGATTGCATAAATCTTGGCTGTAGTTTAAACTCATACCTCCAGTTAGTCATCTGGACAAACCGTTGAAGCCCTGCTCCAACTACATGCCAAGCCCCCGTACCGCTATCGCGGAAGATCTCAAACTCATTAATGGCTGCTCGTCGTTCCTTGTCTATCTTCTTGGCTACATGGTCCAGATTCTCATTTACTTGATCGAACAACCCTAAAGCCACGTTGACAAAAAACCCATCATTATACTGCATAAGCGCGGTGTCATCCTATAATGACAAAATTTAAAAGTAGAAAAGACCTTTGGGTTCTGCGTTGGCTTCTCTGTACTTCTTCAGGAGTTCATACACGCTGGAGATTACTTCATGTGTGCCGTCCCTTTGTACTGCGCTCATACAAAAAGGTTCAATCCCGCGGGCACGAAGAGTTTCCCTAAACATCGGCCACTTCTCGTAAGCATCTGGGAGGTCCATTTTGTTGTATGCAACTACGTAAGGCTTCTCGGCGATCTCAGGACTGAATAGTTCGAGTTCGAGACGAACTGCTTCAAACTCAAGTTCAGGTTGCGGAGCTGAACCATCCACGACATGTACCTTTACACGACAAAAGAAAGGCTCCTTTTAGACCAACCATAAGTTAAGTATAAAGCTTGACTCTAAAGATGGTTGTGTTACCAGTGCTGAACATCTCTCAGTGTGCCTTAGAAACTCATGGCCTAAACCGAAGCCTCTGTGCGCTCCTTCGAGCAAACCAGGAAGATCTGCGACCACCATTGTTGAATCGTAATCAAATGAAACCACACCTAGATTGGGAAGTAATGTGGTGAATGGGTAATTTGCAATGGTTGGCTGTGCGGCACTTATCACGCTCAACAACGTGCTTTTTCCTGCATTTGGTGCACCCACAATCCCCACGTCTGCGACCAGCTTCAGTTCCAAATCCAGCCACCTATAGCAAATTGTAACATTAAATTTCTGAATCAGAGCTTTCCCAGTAAAAAGACCACATTATATGTTCTAGAAGGCAAGCAAACACAAAGTCTCATTATTCTGAACCAATATGAAAGAGTTTGGATACCAAGACTACTCAATCCAATCATATCGTTTTCATAAAACATCATCAACAGGAGCATTACGACCTGCATAGTCAGCAATGGACGATTTCAAAAGTCATGTGATCCATATACACATGAAATTCTTTTGGATACTGAGCATTGTTTTATTCACATGCTTTAAACCTAAGAAGCAAACCTAACCGGAAGATCATATGTAGGCAGCAACACTCACATTCATGAATCACAGTTTACAGAACACTAGAAACATAAATCAAAGAGTGTGCTAGAGTCATGCTCCTAAACAGAAATGCAATTCTTGCATCCTTAAACAATTTTAGCTTATTGGTTCATCCTTGCAAAAACTAACATATAACGAATCCATTTCAGAAACTCTACTAATTGCAGTGATGATAATGTCCCAAAATTTACGCATTACAACAACCTTCTCTTGTTCCCAAACCAAATCAATCACTTCCCAAGACTGGTTCCATCAACAACCTTAAGCTAAACCAACTCAGAAATGAAAGGAAAAAAAACACACTTACATTTCAGGACCTTCTTCACCATTTTCAGCAATCCTAGGAACTTTATTCATCCCCGACTTAAACGACGCATTCCCTCTTCCACCTCTCCCACCAGGCATCAGCAACGCCCTCTGTCCCGGATGCAACAACTCCAGAAGCACCTCCTTCTCCTCCTCCCCCTCATCATTCGCCTCGCTCCCAACCTCCTTAGCCTGTCTCACCACCGTCCCAGGAGCTACTTTCACCACAACATCAACTCCTTTAGCGCCACTCTGCATCTTCCCTCTTCCATGTTCCCCACGTCCCGCCCTGAAATGCACACTCTTTCGAAACGGCAACAACGAGTTCATCGACCCATCAACCTCTACATACACATTCCCTCCTCTCCCTCCGTCTCCACCTGAAGGTCCTCCAAAAGGAACGAATTTTTCTCGTCTAAAAGCCACCACGCCGTTCCCTCCGTCTCCGGCTTTCACGAATATCTTCGCTCTGTCGAAACACCGCATCACTGCAGGTACCCCTTTCTCCTTCACTCCAATCTCATCCTCTTCTTCTTCTTCTTCTCCTTCCTCTTCACCCGAGAAACATATTGCTTCTCTATCCTTTAATTTCTCCACATCCGTTTCATCACCATACTCGAACACTTCGTCTTCGTAATCATCATCATCATCTGCATCAATTGCTCCCGAATTTCCTTCAAACACATCTAACCGTCTGTAGTTTCCCCATATATCATCATCATCATAGTTCTTCGCCTCTTTTTCTTTACCTTCTTCATCCTTCTCCTCCAACATCTCAACATTTTCCTCCACCCCTGCGACATTTGACTCTGATAGCTTCACTTCCTCGGAGAAACTCAGATAAGAGGAAGACAAGAGAGAGACATCGGAGAAATCTTCCCTGGGAGGAAGACGCGTATAAGTAGTGGCTTCACCGCCGGCGTCAGTCGTAACCGGCTGGAGTCTATCACCGCCTCGTGACTTAAGCTCCACTTCACGCTGGAGATTCGTTTTCTTAGAGTTTCGGGTTTTTCCCGAGACTTTGCTAGGTTTAGCGAAGACTTTCTTCGTCCTGCTGGGTCGAGCTAGAGCTTGAGGAGTGAAGAAACAGTTAATGGATATGGAAGCCATTTTTTCTTTTATGCTTCGTCTCTCTCAAAAGAAATGATTTTTATGGGATATACACATTTTGTAATTTGTACTAAAGTTTTGATTTTTGTAAATAATGGGGCAAGAATCAAAAGTACTATTAAACTGAGGACTTATATTGAAAAAGTGAGTAACTTTGGTTACCTTTGAAGCTTTGGATCTCATAGATCAAAGAGTTTGAAAGAGGAGGAGGGGATAAAGAGAAGGCTGCTCTAGGGTTTCTGCAGTTCTTTGCTCAGCTCTCACCCTCCGCTTTAGGGGTTTAATCTCTCTGCTTTACCTGAGGGCTAACAGTTTTCGTCCAAGGCTGTGACGATCTTTGTGATTAGAAACAAAATGTATAGCGGATCTAGCGATGGCGAGAGCTACGACACATCGACGCAGAGGAAGATCCCGCCGGCGTCCTCAATGCTTTGGGTTAGAAATCTACGACGGTACATTGGCTCCGGCGCTGGATTAGGATCAGAAGCTCTAATGGGTAGGTCATAAGTTGCTCTCTTTCATTCTCCCATAGGAAAGTTTGAGTCTTTAATCGCATTTTGAGTTCGTTGTGTTTCGAAATGAGTAAACTTCATTAATTTGGGCCTTTCTGGATAAACTATAGCTCTGTCTATGAATTGAACACTGTGTTAACCGTGATTGAGTCTTGGTTTTGGCTGCGTTTGAAAAAGGGTGTTGTTTTCATTCTCTTTGCAGAGCTTGAAACAAAGAGGATCTTACTCGAGATATTTAAAGAGAAGCAACAGAAAAGCCAAGAAGCAGGCACGATACCGAGTTTCTACAAGAAGGCATGTCCCTTACATGGGTAGTTTACTCTATTAGATGATTGTCTTTGCATTCCACGGCACTACCTCGTCAAATCATGCATTGTTACACACTTCGTAAACTTTGGTTTTCCTTTTCGTATTATACAATAAGATTTTGTTCGTTTACTCTTTGTTCAGAAACCAGAAGAAGGATCTATTAGTCAAAGGGTCCAGAGGCTTGCAAAATACCGCTTCTTGAAGGTATAGATTCTTCATCGCCTAACCTTATTGTTGAGAAGAAGTTTAATTTTTTTGCCTCACTTCAGTCTGTTGATTTATTTCCACAGAAACAATCGGATCTTTTGTTAAATTCGGATGATTTAGCTGCTATGTGGAATTGCTTGAGAGAAAATTGTGTGATTGATGATGCCACTGGTGCAGAAAAGGTACATGCTCAAAGTTGAGCTTCAGAGCTCAAATTATGTTTGCCTACGTTAACAATGATTCTAATATTTGCTAAAATTTTGTTAATGTAGATGAACTATGAAGACTTCTGTCACATTGCCTCTGTATGTACTGAACAAATCGGCCCCAAATGTCGTCGTTTTTTCAGCCCATCCAACTTCATGAAGTTTGAGAAGGATGAGGCTGGGAGGATTGCTATTTTACCATTCTATCTTTATGTGATGCGCACGGTGGGTATCCTCTTGTTTTTTTTCATCATTTAATATCTTTGGGTTATATTTTGTTTATCGTGGGTTATAACACCGTTAGCTAAATAGGACTTTTGTTTCTATGTTGAATAGCACTAGCTCCGGTAATTATTTTTTTTTCTTAAAAGGTTTTTCGAGATTCGCTTGTCCTATACTGTAACCGACTATAATAGATACTTGTTTTTGATAATCCGTTGTTCACTACTGTTCAGGTGTCGCTTACACAAGCTAGGATTGATATGAGTGAGCTTGATGAAGACTCTGATGGTTTCCTTCAATCTGATGTAAGTAACCAAGTGGCTCTAAGCTTTAAGTTCAGAATTGCCCCCAAGAAACTTCAAGGAGTCCTCTTACCAGCAAATGTGCTGACTCTAATCTGAGGTTCCTAAAAAAGATACTACCTGTTGTTATTATAGGAAATGGAGTCCTACATATCGGGTCTAATCCCTAATTTGGCACAACTGAGGGACATGCCGGAGGCCTTTAATACAATGTATTGCCGCATAGCTGCACAAAAGTTTTTCTTCTTCTGTGATCCACATAGGCGAGGTAGGCACTAAAGATATATAATTACAAGGCAACGAGAAATTTGCTTAACCGTGTATTCAATCGTCATGTCTTAAATGTGATATATTTTTGTGTACAGGAAAAGCCTGTATTAAGAAGATACTGCTCAGTAACTGTCTGCAGGAACTAATGGAATTGCATCAGGTCAGTCTCGATTAAGGATTGGTGAAAGACAGCTGCGTGATCGTATATAGCTTTCCACTTTCATACTTTGCTTGTATATACTGATTGTTCCCGGGGTGCTCTTCGTTAGGAAAGTGAGGAGGAAGTCACAGACACAGAACAGGCTGAAAATTGGTTCTCTTTGACTTCAGCTCAACGTATATGTGGTGAGTGTGCTATTTTTGTCTTAGTACCCAGATAAACTGGAAATACTCTCGTTATCTCTTGTGAAGTGTTCAGGTGCAAATTGATCTAGAGTTTCTTTTTCTTCCGTAGATATGTTTCTAGCACTTGATAAAGATTGTAGCGGATCGCTGAGCAAACAAGAACTCAAAGAATACGCGGACGGGACCCTAACTGAGATTTTTATCGAAAGAGGTAAAATCAGATACTTTTTGGTCATTGTAGACTTTTCGTTGTTACTGATAGTCACCAATATTGATCGAGACAAGCTGAACTATAGTTCTAGAAGTGATTGGGTATCTACCAGTTTCCCCTTTAGCTTTCAACCAACTATAAATTTGAAAAAAAAAGTGTTCATCATATCCATTGCGCTTTTGTAGTGTTTGATGAGCATGTCCGCCGTGGCAAAAGCGGCGCAGGCAATTCCCGGGAAATGGACTTCGACAGCTTCCTAGGTTTCGTTCTTGCTTTGGAGAACAAAGACACTCCAGAGGGCTTGACATACTTATTCCGCTGTCTTGATCTCCAAGGGAGAGGCTATCTCACCACGGCTGATATTCACTCTCTTTTCAGGTAATGAATTTCTATAAAGTGATCAAATCTGTTTGGTTTTTTACTTTTAAGTAAATTTTCCTTTAAAGACATGGAAGTAAAGAAGGGGAGCATCAAAGAGATGTGATGTTATCTGATACAATCTTCCTATAAAAAAAACTCTGCATTTTCCTGCTTGCGGTAGCTGAGTTTTGTTCCGCGAGTCTCATATCTGCAAAGACACTAGCGGATAATAGAAGACACCCTCTTGGTGTGTAATAATTCCATCGTCTCTCAGCTAAATTACCGTCTCATCTGTTAAACTTGCAGAGATGTACACCAGAAATGGATCGAAGGTGGGAACTATGAGCTGTGCATAGAGGACGTTCGGGACGAGATCTGGGACATGGTGAAACCGTCTGACCCATTAAAGATCACTCTGGGTGATCTTTTGGGATGTAAACAAGGTGGAACTGTCGCGAGCATGTTAATAGATGTGCGTGGCTTCTGGGCTCATGACAACCGTGAGAACCTTCTTCAAGAAGAAGAAGAACCACCTGAGGAAGAGTCGCAGTGATAATGTTATTTTCGGTGTCTACAACAACAAAAAAATGCTAATCATTGAGGCCAGATGGGTCGGAGAAAGACCAAGAGTCTTCTCTACTCTCCACCCTGATGTGTTTGTATCTGTGTAAGAAGCTTAATAGTTGGTGACATTTAATTAAATGGAAAGAAAATGGCTTTGTATATTGTCACTTGTCTTCTTCTGCTTGGAATCTGATTTGATTATTGAGATGTCTGAATTTCATTTGTCTTTTTACATTAATGCACAAAACATAGAGAGAGCTTTAATTCGTCACTTGAGGATTACAAGATGCAAGTCTTAATGTTCTTGTCTTGTCTTTGGACACTTGTCTGTGTTTAGACATGGAAAGGCTTCCTTGGGGTAGCAGCTCTATTTTCCAGAGATTGTAACCTTTGCTTCAGATGAAACACTTCAACCTGCATCCACCTCATCTTTTTAGGACATTGCGTTTTGAAAACGCAAAAATGGAAAAATAGTTGTATTGACTGCAGATGATGATACCTGCAACTGGAACGCTCTTGCTCTTTCTCCTGCAAGAACACCTCTTGTTGAATGCAACTCCTACAAAAAATATGACACAGCGCAATTAAGCTTTGATCCTCCGCGTTTCGTAAACGCTTGCTGTATATCCACGAGGATTCTTACCTTTGTTGTATCGTCTAGGACAGCTTTCAAGAACGCTACATCATGCTCGAGCCTGACGTTGTCGGAGTGAACCATGTTTGACAAACTATTAGCTTCCTCTTGTGCGAGCTCTAATCCGGTGAGCTTCTCCTTAAGCAACTCAACATCTTTCATGGCGTCATAGAGCTTTTTATCAGTCTCTTGTTTACTCCTTAACGCAACCGACACATTCCTCTCAGCCGCTTCTCTTCCCGCCAATGCTGCTTCTAACTGCCCTTCTAGAATCCCGTTTCTTCTTATGAGAGCCGTCATTTTCGCCTCGTGGAATTGGTACACGCTCGATGATGATACCGACGCAGCTAAAGTGGCATTATCCGTTTCCGGGAATATCAAGGCATCATCAATGTGTGCAAAAGGAAATGATTCAGAGCATTGCTTATGGAGATTTGACATTTCGCGGTCAGACAGAGTAGAAAGTGTTTTCTCTGCTGTAATCTTTGCTCCACCTCCACTGTCATCGGTGGTCTGAACCAAGACAAGAAATTGCAAACATTCATAAGGCGATTCAAGTAGACCAGTATATTCAGCTAAAGCATGAACTAACTATATACATACCCGAGGCACGGCAATTTCTTCTTCTGAGCACTTTGCGGGTGGTTCAATGACTGCTCTGTACTCTTCTTCTGTGGTAAACTGTTTACGTAAAGAGACATTTCCAGAAGATGTGTTACGATGATCACCAAAAGCAATCTCTGATAAAGACCTTCTACCAGAACCGCCGTGCTCTTCAATGGCTGAAGCAAGTTTCTGTCTGGCAACCGAATCAATCAGCCTCTGAGAAGACGCTTTGACCGATTCATCAGCGGTTAAAACTGCCGAGGAAGAAGACCGTTTTCCAAACAGTAAACGGCCATGGTTCTTCTTGGAAGTTGTTTGCTGATGTGTCGGCGATTCACTCTTGTTCTTGTCAATGTTAAAAACCTCGACCTTTTTTCATAGAAAAGAGTCAGACTTTGCATTTGAAACACAGAGAAAGGTCGATAAGTCCAACAAAGATATGAACTATACAAGCGGAATAATGAGCTCGGACCTGATTTGAAGGATCTTTTTTCGTTCCTCCGAAAGCCACGAGGACATCTTTATCCTTGTGTTGCAGAAGAACTAGACTAAATCCCTGTACCAAACATTTCACAAGACAATAACTGAGCTTTTAACAGATGGCTGTTGAAACATATGGAAACATAAGAGTTTTTTAACTATAAATTCAACCACCTTATTAGCTGTGATGGAAGATTGAGGGGAGATGCCTGCCACAGACCACTCGACCTTTAGAATATCAAAGACTAATGTTTCTGCGTGTCCTGCAAAAAGCAAAGCAAAGATGTAAGACCCGACTTAGTTCAGCGCAGTTTTTGAGATATACAACTTACTCTTCTTTCTGCTTCCACCTCCGGTTATATACCATTTATTACCGAAAAGTACTCCACAGCTACCTGCTCTTGGGGACGGGTGAAATCCTCTGATCTTAATTCTTGACCATACCATCTTGATGACAAGATAAGAAATGTTAAGTGTCAAGAAAATAATATATTCATTCTAGTAAGAAAGATGGAAACGCAGGTGCGGGTGAAGAGCGTTACGGTTTCAAAGTCGAGTGAGTATAAGTCATTAAGTGTTTTGTTCTTGCCCGAACCTCCAAACACAAACAGAATTTTGTCGTCGAATAGCGTGGCTACATGATTCGATCTTGCACATGGTCGTGTTCCTCTGGGTATTAAGCAAAAACGTGTCAAGAAATCGCAAGAGTTTTATATAAACAGACATCATAAAAACGAGAAAAACCTCACGTGCAATTAAGAGGAAGCCATGTAGATGATTTGAGATCAAACATATGAAGATCGTTGAGTTTCCTCTTCTTAGAATCTTCACCGCCGAAAAGGATCAATACCGAACTTGCCCTCACCACTGTGTGACCACTACGACTGACCTGCAATTTTTCTTATCCGAATCAAACTTTTTACTTCGAGTCACTTCACAATCCAAACCAGAAAGCCTCAAACTTGTAGAGACGACTTAGAAAATTACAGGTATGTCTCCCTTTGCATCCATTAGCGACCAGCATTCCGAATCAGTATCAAATGACCAAACTGCAAGCAATATATACAGAAATACAAGACCGTCTTAAGCAGAGTGTAGCATCTAAAAATCTAAACTTTGGGATCTAAAACAACAATGTTAAACCTGATACTCTATCGCTGCTGGGTTCTGTTTTACCACCCACCAGTAGCACTTTTTTACCCCAAGAGACCTAACAAACGGATTAAAAAAAACAGTCAAAATATAAAACTACAATACTAGAAACATGTTTAGCTAAAACCAACAATTAATTTACCAAGCAATGGCCTTTCCAGGCAGGGATCATGAGAGGCAGACTACTCGGCGATAAGTAAACTTTTGAAGACGCCGTGGACCAAGTAAATGAATCAAAGTTAAGCACCTGTAAATTGCAAAAACACTGAGAATATCAATCCCTTTAAACTAGTTCTTGAAACCAAATAAGCCAAGTGTCCATCATATCTTTACCTGTACATCATCCAACAAGCCTTTACCAGATTCTCCACCAATTACTATCATTTTGTTACCAATAGCTGCGGCCGCATGCTGCATAAAATTCACTCTTTT
The DNA here is from genome assembly GCA_000411075.1 of Sisymbrium irio. Lineage (NCBI taxonomy): Eukaryota > Viridiplantae > Streptophyta > Magnoliopsida > Brassicales > Brassicaceae > Sisymbrium > Sisymbrium irio. Next base: position 19,452 of record KE153929.1, read on the forward strand.
GTTTCCCATTAGTTTTTCAAAACAGCTCAGTAGCTAATGACTAGACACCGAGAAACTCATTACATTAAAGCGTGGAGCGGGTTTTTCTCCACCAACCGATAGCGCCATCCAATTTTCAGAATTCCCCGATGAATGTTGTAAATCAAGTTCATCAGAATAACTAGTTGCAGCCAACGCAGCTTCGTTCTGCAGCATGTTTCTTCACAAATTAGACAAACAGTCTTATGTTACCAAACAGCTATGGCATTGTGTTGTCTTTCTATGTATAGCTTACACAAGAGTTATCAACGCGTTTGGTCGGCCGCATAGGACTCTTCATTCCTTGAGCAGAGTCTGAGAGCTGTACCTTAACTCTGATCAATTACATCCATATATAAGAGCAGAAGCATGTCAATCGAATTTATAGCAACCACGAGACGTATTTATATGAACCAGAACGCATTAATATAATTGCTTATCTATCTAAAAATAGAAACCCCCAGATTGAGAACAAATTGAAGATTCAACGTTACTTCAGTAGTACTAAAGAAAGGACCAGTATACTTGATCCTGAAACACTATTATAAAAAAGAGTTGCTTTTACAGTAAGCTTAAACAGGATACTCCAAAAGGTGATTCCTAAACTAATCGATATTCGCTTACAATATAAAAAAAGGTAAAAGAAACCTAAAAAAGTCGCCAACTTTAAGAAAACCAATACAGACCCAAAAAGGTGATCTGATTTACAGATGAGTAAAAAGAAGACTAACCTCCCAAGTTTCATGCGCCTCTTAGAAAAGCTGAACATTTTTCTTCCAAATTTTTTCAGAAACCCAAAAATTGAAAGCCCTAAGAAAAAAGAAAATTGGACACATGAAATTAGCTACATTGTTATCAATCCTGACATGCTGTTCTGAAATTCTGAAATAGAATTTTTGACTGGTTACAAATCTAAAGTTTCAGAAGGTTTACAAGCTGACCCAAATCTGACAAAACAGAGATCCACTCGAGGGAGACCTGTTCGTTGGGTTGCCACAAAAAAAAGAGCTAGAGAGAGAGAGAGAGAGAGGGAACGAAGACAGTCAATGTCTAGCGAGAGAATCAACAACCACCATAGGCATAAAATCCACAGCTTCGAAACGAATCCAGACGACGTCGTACTGAGTCGTAGCAAGCTGGCTGGGACAACGCAGAGAAATGATTGGAGGGGAGGTTGTTTGATATTTGCTTACGGAAACACTATCAAGTTCTTGTCTTTAAGCAATAACTATGGGACCCAAAGTTCTTGTCTTTAAAACACTAAAAAGGTAAAAAACCGAATCTAGTTACGATCTGGGCTTAACTTAGCCGTTCGAGGCTACAGAGAAAGAGAAAGTGAGAGAGTGAGAGAGAGAGATGGAAACAACGGTTGTGTCGTGTCATATGTGTTATGTTTTTGATGCAAATGGTTCGTTGAGTTATGGCGACATGTTTTGTCTGTTTCTCCGTAGTGTGACTTGAGTTCGCCGAAGATATTTAATGCTTGCGAGTTGCGACACCTTTGAGTGGGTCCCCCCTCCCAACCTTCGCTACTTCCCGCGACTTTAATTATATTTCTTGTCTATTTTCGTTTTCTCTCTAATTACTTTTTTTTTTTTGTACGAATGTTAAAGATAGTATAATTACTTACTAATTTACTGAAAATAAAATAATGAATTACTGTATTTACCCTGAGTATAAATTTATATCAATAACATTAAATAAATTTCAACTTTATTGAAAATATGGAGTAATACTTTTACTAGTTTCGAGATTTACTGTGTTTAAAATTGCAATGATTAAGTACAGTTTAGTGTTCTCGCTTGCAATCTTGTTCTTTTTATAACAACTTGCAACTGGATTTGAATATGGATATTGTAAACGAATTAAGATTGCAGTCTTTTTTTTCTTTTCATTATTATACTATATACCTCCTTCAGGTCAATAATAGTTTTTTTCTTCAAAGTTCATAAAAGCTTGCACATTTAAAAATTAAGAAAACCTCAATAAAAAAAAAGACAACACCCTGATTATTGATCGTGGACTTATATCACCATGTCAAAGTCACAGATCATCGATGTGCTGAAATTTAAAGACATTATTCTGCGTACTTAACTTCGTGTTAAGTATAGTTAATTAAACTAGGGATATATATATATTAAGTCAAACCCACAATGCACCAGCCCGCTTAAGCATGGGGATCAATGAGCCGTTAAGGTGAAGACTCATGACCTCGTTGGCTCCACCAACTAACTCTCCTCCGATAAAAACCGCCGGAACCGCCGGGCTACACCCAAGCCGCAACAACGCCTGCTCAATCTCCCTCCCTCTAGATACCTCATCGAGCTCGTAAACCGCTGGATTTGCTCCAAAATCGCAGAGCAATGTCTTGATAGTGTGGGACATACAACATGAGCTTTTACTGTATATCACCACTGGTCTCTCCAAAACCATCTTCGTTATCATCTCCATTGCTAGCTAGTTTTATATGGTATCACACCCAAAATCAAACTGTTTAGTTTTTGTTTCTTTGTTTTACTTTTGGAATAGGTTTATAAATCAATATCTATGTGCTTTTCGAGTGAAAGAAAGTATTAAAAAGATTGTTTAAAGGTTTAAGGGAAAATAATAAAACTCTTGGAGAATAAGGTTTTGTGAGAATGTTGTGTGTGGATATGAAATTGGTGGGAAGTCTTTGTTTATATAGAGGCAGCAAATACGATGATTATTGGATCAGATCGGACAAGATGTTCAGATTTTGTTTCTAACAATATCGTGTCCGAAAGCGACACAAGTTCAATTTTATTTTGGATCACAAAATGTAAGCAATGAGAATCAAATGATTTCCAAAAGTTTATCTTTTATTTTTTCTTTAGTTGTCCATTTATGCACATATATAGTCATCTGGCTAAAAGATGAGATCATGAGAATGTCCTTATCTCGTACGGTTCCATAAAGCGATCTATAAGTCAATATATATATTAATGAATATATAATAAAAATAAATTATTGATTACTTAAAGAAAAGTATAGGTTTAGTATAATTTGTTTTGGCTCTACAAGGTAAAAGAAGGTTTCATTGATTGAAACTCAAGAATTAACATCAGACTATGCACGGATTTCGTTGCTACTATGTCTGTGAATGTGTGGATCATATATACGGAAACCTTTTGGAAACCTACGTAAATTAAGGTATAATTGGGTCGAACCACGTGACTAAATAGATGTAAGTGGAACTACGCATTAATAATAAGTTATAAGCATCAAATTCATAATGAGTCTTTTACAAAAAAATAAAATAATAATATTTTAATCAAAATCATAATTTAATCAATAGAAAATTGATACATAGATAGTGAGTTTTTTAAAATATGAAAAAAATATTCAAAAAACTCTAAAATAAAAGACTATAACACTCTCTTTCCTATTTTCTTTTTTTTATATTTATCTAAATTAACAAGAATTCATTTAGGAATATACCAATAATCATACTACCAGTTACTGTTAATTGGTATATTATTCATCATTTGAGTAAAAATGATAAAGTAGAACATGCATACCATCGGGTAAATCCGGCATTGTACCCAACCTAGTACCATTAATCAGTTCACGCCAAGCGCCAAATACTTTAATGGGATTTGATTTAATTAAGACTTTTCGATTTAAGTTAGTCTAATTAGCTAGCGCCCACTTATCATCACAAAATATAAATCAGAAACATCAAAGCTTCTTAGTTAAATCTTTACCACCGTAACTATTCCAAGGTTTGAAGTTGAGGTGGGTTTCTTTCTTTCTTGCATATGTAATATGCATTTAAAAAATGGAATATGCATTATGTGTGCTCTCTCTCGAACCTACAAAAAAAAAAGAATATGTAAAGCTTATCAAAGAGGCATCTTATGAGTTGGAGAAATAGTTATCCAAAATAATCAAGGTCTCTTTTTTCTTTAGGATACGTCCCCTTCTTCTTCTACGTGAGGATTCTATTCTCGACTCGCCACTTCCACATTTCGCAACTCACAAAAAGCTTATCTTGTAACAATTATAAGAGAGAGGACGAGAGAATGAGAGGGATTCTATATATGAGCTAAGCACTTCACTCGCTTTCATGGGGGCAAACGAATTTTAAGGACAACGAATCGAGAATACGTATGAAAGTTAGAACAAATACTTATATGTATATATGCGCATGCCCTCGAGGTCCCCGTTTCAATAATTTTATCCCCATGCAACATGCGGTGTAATTAGATTTCCATCATTCGTTTGGAAATATATAAATTTGCCGAACATGGATTTTTGGTTTATTATACCTAAAAATCAAGCTAATTTTTTTTTTTTGCATATTCATAGACATGAACATCAAATACATGGATATATATATAGCCCATGATCTTTGATATGTGCGGAAACATCGCGGCAGCGAGAAGACAAAAATCAGTTTAGATATGTAGATCTGGTCCCATGATGTCGGATAAGATACGTAGCCTATACGGTCCATTCCATTGCAACATGCCAAACATTTTAGTATAATCACATTCAAAATATTGGTGGTCTCGACTCTCGACAGAATTATTGCTAAAGGTGACAATGACGACTGGTTGTTTTTCCATAATCTGTTTCGAATAGAGTTCCTGTTATTAGAAGGCTGTGTTTCAAGATGCAGCCGCCATGATCCTAAACTATATGTGTATCAGTCGAAAAAGGAAAAAAAATGCAGTTCGACTATCATATAGTGATTCTGTGGAAGAAAAACGTTATAATACCGTTTTGGTAATGCATACAATTGTTTCATCTTTACTTGTAAATCCTGAAATTTTGTATTCCCTATATATTGTCATACATGATTTTTAACGTTTTACCATATAAGTTAAAACTCTTTTGCCCTTACGTAATTATATCGAATCATTTGTTTTGGGATGTGTTGATGGCTACAAGCATGAAAAAGAACATTAATCCAATAAATAAACGAACCTTTCTTTTCCCAAACTGCAGATGCTCCTTTGTAGACTTGCTTACATGCATATACACACACGTATATAGATATATCGTGTAATATATACATATACAATGCGAAAATTAATAGATTCGCTGATGGTTGCATGTACGACTCTTGGACCTCAAAGTTTGGCCTGCTAGAAGGCCAATGGCCAGATTAATTGGGTTCATGCATGCTTGTTGGAGTCCCTACAACGCTTTTTTTTTACTTTTTAATTTTCAAAAATATATCACACATATTCTCTACGAATTGTAGGAACACTTATTAAATTTCAACAGAATTGTCTAATCGCACTCAATACTCTCGGATCCAGGTTCGAGTATAGTAACTAACTAACTATACACATTTAGAGACATGTGATTTGCCTACTATATGTTACATGAATTATAAGTTACTAATCTCCCATTAAGTCCTAAATTTTTGGTTTAGAATTAGACTATCTATGAATTAAGTTTAGAGAGACCAATTAAAGTCACTGGTTGCACACAAATAGGCGAGTTGATTGTTAATTAAGAGCTTTTGCGTTGTTGTATTTTTAACAAAAAGTTACGTTGTTATATCAGTAGCTTAGTATGTATATATGGTGAACAGTAGAATAGTATAAGAAAAAAAATGTACGCTATATGATAACATTACTAAGATATATGGAGATCGATATTATGAAGCATCAATTTCAGTTGTCATATAAATGTGGTTACAGGACAGGACGATATTTTTTTACGTGCTTTAGATGTTATATTATTTTGCCCTTTTGGGCTGACATTGTAGAAATTAATCAGGTGTTAAAAATTTGATAAAAGAAAAAAAAAAGAAAAAAACCAAAGTCCATGATGTTAACACAAAAAAGAAAAAATAATGCGAGGACGGATCGTGGCATCACACATTACCATGCACGAACGTCCGTACGACTTGTGTGGTTGCAACTTGCAACTCAAATTGCATTCATCTATCGAAATTTATACATTTTAAGGAAATATTTCCTTTTCAATTATTAGAGATCGATGTTCGTCTATTGTTGTATCTTTATTATTAGGATATAATATCTCACATCGGAAATTAAATGGGATTTTAACTAATATATAAAGGATATGGATCATTCCACTAATTGTCAATTGGTTTTGAGTTGGAAGTTCATAGAATTTAACATCGTAGTAGAGTCCGATCCGAATAGTCCAACCCGATTTTAATCCAAAGTTGATCTAATTATCGACAAGGTCCAAAAGTGGATGTCGTCGATCCAAGCCCAAACATTACGAGATTAATGGTTAAATAACCATCATTTCGAGGAAGTATACCAATTGGTTTTGAATTGAAAATCCATAAAACTTAACATTTATATCTATATTAATATTAATAATCACGTGGAGGTATCTGAGAGTAATAAAATTATCGAGAAATTAAAGTTGAGATTGATAAAGATGAGTTTGGCGTCAGCTCAAACAAATGCTTCAGTCCGCGACCGAGAAACGCGTGTTCCCACAAACGATTCCGAATCATATTCTTTATTTTATTTCTTGCCCCGAATTTTCGATTTTTCAAAAACAGAATTTCGATTTAAATTCCCATTTTTTCATAAATAAATGAATTCCCCTTTTTGGCGTAAAACAAATTCACCTTTTAAGATATAAAACTGCAGATGAGGATAAGGAAAAAAAAACTGCAGATTCGTTTGCACCTAAAATATAAATAAAACATACTGCTGGCTATATGTACTCCCAAAGGGCAATATATAGAAGCATTTCTAATTATATTAAAATTTTGTTGATTTTTTCGACATGAAAATATATTATTTATCCACGTACTTTTATCACTTGAATCTCAAATAAACATTAGTTGTTATTTGTAAGTTGGTAAAAACATTGTATTTAGCTAGATGGATAAAAACATCATGCATAACTGCAAAAAAAATTGATGTACAATGTAAAATGATAAATTATGATGAATACAAAATTCAAATTTTGAATACTTGACAATTTTAAACTAGTGTTCCTACATAACTTAATTAGATGCACAACACAACAATTTTGGTTTTTTTTTGTGTGTGTGAAAAGATGGTCATCATATACATAGTTCTCCTCTCCTATCAATTTAAGTATTTAACTGCCTTTTTGACCTCGTCATATAAATCTATATAATATTTTTCTTTTGTGAAAAGATGGTCATACATATAATTCTCCTCTTCTTTTTGCTAAAATGTAAATATCATTACGAGAAAATGAACGTTTGAGGTTTACAAAACAGATCAACCGAATTTAAGATCTTTAAGGTTGAATCTATGGAAAAAAAAGCAAAAAACATGGAAACAAATGACAATCGTACAATAGGTTCAGCTTCGAAGCGAAGAGAACTATAAGCACGATACAAATCGATGAACCTGAAAAAGAGATGCTCGCGAAGAGAATTTCGATGATGCATGATGCATCTGCTGCATGTTTGGTGTGTATGAAGCGAACATAACAGGCGTCGGGCCATATTGTCGTTATGACTCAAAGTCTGAAACCCTATGTATACATGAATGTGGCTTTGCATTTTTGAACTCACTCCAACTTGCTTCCTAAAACTACTTGTTTTTTTTTTTTGCGTTTAATGGACATTATTGTTTGCGTTTTTATAAAATTATAATATATTTATCAACATGGAAACGCAAAAAAAAACAGAAATAAAATCGCAGAATCAGTAAACTCGCTTCCATCTCCTCTTTCTTTGTCTATTTCCTGGAGATTCCTTTTAGTTTTGTTTCTTGATCTGGCACCTATCTCTTTATTTTACTATATAGCTCATTACTTTCATCCTTCTGTAAACAATATTGTAAGGCCATTGCCAACAAAGGAACAACCTTAAGGGCCTTCGATAGACTGCTTGGTTAAAGATAGCGGCCCATACGACCCAATAAGTGTATATAAATTGCACTTAAAAAGTAAAAGTCATAGGAAATCGATACTCGATCTACATTCCCCTTCCTAGAAAACGATCGAATGAAAACACAACCAAAAAGTGTACTATATACGTTCCACACAACGACAAAAACAAGATAACCCAGCGATTGCGTGTAGATCCCGTGGTTTGGAACCCTAACTTTAGGCAGCGTTTCGAGAACGTCTAACACACGGTTCCTCATTGAGCGAAAAAAAACCATACACGAGATCATTAGCACAAAGTCACACATGTACTATTTCGCAACTTTATCATCAGACAAAGACATTACAGGTTTTTTTGTATTATCTCACTGCCATTAATATATTTTATCGTTTTTTATAATTCTGGAAAAAATTTCGGATGTCTTGGGACCGGCGAACGTCGCATCTATGTCAGCGAGGCCGTACGTGGAGAGCGATAGGAGCATTGAATAGTAGACAAATTACTTCTTTCGTTTCCTTACAGACAGTATGCTCTCTGAGATGATGAACGGGAGAGGGGAATCCCAAAAACCTTAAGGTTTGTTCTTATGTTTTGTGAGTTTATAACGGGAGAAGAACATGAGATAACTCCTCTCCTCTTAAGAGAGGTGAAATGTTTTGTGAGCTCTAGTCTCTACTCTCTAGAGACATATAACACACTTTATGAAGGTTTGAGGCGCATATGCCTCCCCAAACGTGACCATGTCGACAAAACATCAAGATGTTCGTAGCTTAGTTGACTGTTTTTAAAGAGCCTAAAATTCACCTCCAAGCAATATCACATATATGTTGCTCTTAAAAAACAGGATAACAGATTTTAGCTAGACTATAACCCTTATATAGCAAAATTACTAAATGTTAAAATTGGTTAAGATCGTTAACACCAAACCATTGTAAAATAGATCCATATTATGAGCAAATATATATATACTTGTCATATTTCATATTCATGCATGTATGGTATATATATACATATCTGTTTTGGTGGTTTGATATTCAATTGCCATGAACAGGGAATTCATTAAATTAAGCGAACCCCTCCATACCATTAGTCCTGGGTTACGTGTAACGTAACTAGACGCATGAGTTAATTCGGTCCCGTTTCCTTTTTAATACTTATCTTCCGTGATATTTGGGAAACTCTTAACTCTAACTTTATTTGTTTGCCCGACCAAGTTCTTTCAAGAAAGAAAAAAAAAAGATAATTAATTCTGTCATATACTATTAATTAAGGCCGCTCAATTTATAATCACATTTAGTGGTATACGTTAGTACGTTAGTGTAGCTATGTATGTTAGTCTGATAAATATGGCCATTAATTGGTGTGGGTTTGAATTTCTCTAACGCAAAAATTTAAAATTCTAGTTAATTTTTTTCTAATGACGACGACCATATACTTTCCTCTATTGTTAAAAGATGAAACTTTTCAAAACAATTTTGTTTTAAAATGATATATATATATTTAAGGTTAGAATGTATTTTTTTAGTTATTAATGATAAATTTTAAAATAAAGATAATTAAATTCTTAAATTATTATTGGTTTAAAGTATTTAATCACAACAAAATAATGAAGTAAACTCTAATTGATCAAATACAGAGATGAGCTCACATCGCATAAGAAACTTTAACATTTATAGTATTGCGATTGTCTAAAAATAAGGAGATCGAAAGAGTTTGTGATTTTGGTTTTGTGTTTAGTAAAATAGTTAATACCATTAGAGCAAAAAAAAATTACTACAAGTCCAACCACCGAATCTGTGACATACAAATACAATTGACGAATTGAAAGTTTTTATGTCTATGTAAAATTTAAGCACACGTTAACGGGGTTGGTCAACAATCATTGACTACACTTACTTATTCCACGTGTCATGCGGTGAGAGGATCGGAGGTGGTCCGCTTTAGAAAATGAGCCGTCCTCTTGATCACGTAACAAGTCCATAATGCTTCTCCGACAACGGAGGCAATTATCCACAACGCTCATGTGCATTGTCTGTTAAGAAACGCTCATTAGCTGTTAAACAGCCACGTGTTATTCTATCTTAACAGTAGAACATGGAGAAAATAATGTGCCGAGAAGCAGTTGATCACTCCCCACGCAGCTCAGCAATATTTTCCCTCAATCCGGGCTTCAAACATTGGTTTAAAATTAATTATTTTTATTCAAATAATGAATTTATACTATTACATGTCTTTAATTTTTTTAAATAAAATTTAGTTAATTATAAATTATACTTGTGAAGATTAGCACTAACACATGTATATATTTTCTTGAGACACACTAGTTATACACACAATATAACAACATAACTTGTTCAAATTGCATATGTGAATATGATATTTTTAAAAAAGGTTGCATATGCAGAATTAGACGTATATGAGTTTGCATTGCCTACGTTAGTTTAAGCAGATAGATTAAAGGGGTGTTACTTTTTTAATTTAGTCTGAGCGTAACAAAACTATTTATTTATAGTAAAAGTAATATCGAATGATGATTTATATAATATAAAGCAAATTTTGAAATTTTCTTGTTAAAAAATATGATTATAAGTCAGTGATAGCAAAGATAGAAAACGGTCTTCGAAATGACAAGTTTGTTGGTTAAAATATTTGTTATGAGTAACCGTTTTAATCTTCAAAATTTGCTTTGTTGGATTTGACTACCACCACTAATAATATAACTTCGACGTTAATTAGTACTCGTGTTTTGAATTGATTCAATATTTTAAGACACGTACAGTAACCTTGTATAGAGTATACTAAGACATGGTTGTAAATTATAAATAAGTTGGAGGAATAAATGTGGCCCTTTACTCGTGAGTCAACTTGTTTAATGTTTCTTTTAAGCCAGCATTTAAAATTAGACCTTTTCCTTTTCTAGAAAACCCCCTTTAAATTTTGAAAAAAATAGAGCCTATAATTATTTTTAAAGTTGATAGACGTTATAATTTGACCAGATGTCGACACAAGATTTCTGTTACGTCAGTAATATTTAGAGTAATATTATTGTGGGTATAATCAGTTAAATTTTTAAAAGATTGTGTTTAGGAAATGAAAATATTAATGGTTAACTAAATTCAGTAATTATGTATGCTATATTTTTGATTATTAATAAACATAAATATGCTATTTATAACTTCTGATCCAGCTATTTTTTACTCTTTTTTTGGAAACTAACACATGTAATTATATAAAATATGAGTTTTAAAGTTAAGTTTTTTCTAGTTACTGGTAAAGCTAAAGATACAACATTTATATATTATTTTAGTAAATCGATTATAGTTAAAAAAAATTAAAAATATTATTTTATCAATTATAATTAAATGTAAACCATATAATTATAAAAACTATATCGATTCGGCTAAAGAAACTAGTATAGAGAAAATAACAAAATTGTGTACAAAATATACATTAACAAATGGAGTTTTTGATGAGTTGCGAGTTAGTTCACAAATAAATATTTTTGTTATAAGTTTTAACAATATAAATATATAATAATATTTTTATCACAAAAATAAAAATATACTATAATAATAAATAAATAGAAATATTATATTCTATTATATTTTTTAACCTATAGTCCAAAATTTATTATATAAACAACGAGATTAGGAATCCCGACACAAACTCAACATGATGATTATAATTGAGTTAGATTTTTTAAACTTATTTACAAAAGAGTTGAGCTGAATTGAATTATAAAATATTCAAAATATTGAGCTGAATTAAGTATAATTAACTAAACGATAAATGATTCCCTCTAATTTCATTTTTAACTTAAAGAAAAGACTACCCCCTTGATAATTTATTAAATGTCAAATGGTTTGTAATAAAATTAATTTCTTATTTAATTAATACACATAATTATGTAAAATATGAGATTGTAAAATTAAATTATATTTTTATTAGTGAGAAAGATAAAGATACAATACTTATAAATCAACCAAATTTATTATCTTATCAATTATACATGTCTAACCATATAGTTATAAAAACTATAACGGTTCAAAAGAAATCAACACACAAAAGAGAATAAAATTGTGTACAAAATGTACACTAACAAACCAGAAAATCAATTATTACTCAATGCACAAACAAGACAAAACAAAGAACAATCACACCAAATACATATGTTGATAGTAAGATTTTGCAATTACTAACAATTACTTAATTCTAATCATGTCATTGTAGGAATTAAGAGTCAATCCAAACAAAAGGAAGCTGAACACACCAATGATACAATTTTGAGTTTAATTCAATGGAAGAAGCTGCTCCAGGAGTTCACAGCGGTCGGTGCCAACGGTTGGCTGCTCATTCGCCTGATTTGGCCGCTGTGGTTATACTGGCGGGTGCCTTCTGGCCGCTGGGGTAGGGCGTTGTGGTGCTAAAATGCATCCTTCCTATTCTTTTGACACCAAAACATCACCAAAACTTTCTCCTTTGATAGAACACCTCTTTAGCACCTGATTAGGACAAAATAACACAAATGCAACTTAAAAATGCTATATGCTATGAGAATGCACAAAGAAAGTAAAGAAAATGATCCTAAAAACTAGCAAAAATGCATAAACATCATATGTATATACCATATTTGTATCAATGTTCTCACATTTATTTTGTTGAACATATATACTACATGTAAACTATAATTATTTTAAAAAGGTATATTTTCATTCTCTTATATTTATGGCTGTCATTAGAGTTTTTTGTTTATTTTCCAAATAGTATTTTCTAAATTATACAAATAAAGGAAAAAAAATTAAGTAGAGAAGAGATTGAAATTATATTTTCTATAATCTCATATTTAAAATATAGAGGTGTTAAAATGAGTTAATAGTTCATTGATTGGCTTAGCTCAACTCGAAATTTTATGATTTTGAGATGTGTTTTTTAAGTTTATTTAGTAAACGAGTTTATTGAACAGATTTAAATAATTGATTCGATGAATTGCCAGTTATTTCATGAATAAATACTTTTTGTTATAAGTTTAAAACACTATATATAAACATATAATAATAATTTTTATCACAAAAATAAAAATATAATATAATACCAAATAATAGAAATATTATATTCTGTGTCAAATAAAAAATATTATATTCTTTGTATTTTTCTTTAATCTTTAATCCAACTTTATTATATAAATAATAAAATATGAATTTCAAGATTTCTAACTTAAAAAAAGAAGAATAAAAATACCGTTTGCTGTATTATTTTAATTTTATTTTATTTTATGGGTAAAACTTAACAAAAGATTTAATTTAATATTTTGCTTTAGTTTTTTTTGGATTTCATATTTTATTTATATTTATTAAAAAATATATATTTTTTATTTGATTATTTCATGTTTTTGTAAAACTCAAAATATTTAGTTATTATAGTATGAATTTGCAAATGAATAATTTAACTCATAATCAAAGACAATATATAATGTTTGAGTTAAGTTTCTAAACTCATTAATAAAAGAATTGAGTTAAACTGAATTATAGAATATTCTAAATTATGGTGAATTGAGCTGAGTTGAGTTAAGTGGAACTAAGAAACAGATAAATAATTATCTATAATTTTATCTTTTAACTTTTCTTTTTTAAAGATTATCCTCTTAATTTTATTAGATGTCAAAATCGTTTGTAATAGAATTATTTTGTTTGGGCAAACGTTTGTAATAGAATTAATTTCATATATTTTTTTTTGTGTCTATTTTTCCTTTACCTTCCCTTCCTTCTCTTCTTCTCGCGTAGCACCCGAAAAAAAAAGTTTCCTCGATTTGTTGATCTGCCGCTGGTCTCAATCTCTCTCCAAAGATCTCGAGTGAGAGAGAGATGCATTGAAAAAGGCTGAAGCTTTTCGTCTTTAGTTTTCTGTCTGTTTCGTGTTTTGTGTTACAGTAAAAAAAAAATAAAAAAATAAAAAAAAATCTCGAGATGTGTTGAGCTTGTGTCGGGATTCTCCGGTTGATTGATTTTGTCGGTAGGGTTTCTTTGTTTGTTTGAATTTCGATTTCTCCGAGGACTTAGCTCCGGAGATGAGTGGGTGTTTGCCTTGCTTTGGATCTTCGGCTAAAGACGCTGCTGCAAAAGATTCGGTGAAGAAAGAAGTTTCAGCTAAAGACGGCTCAGTTACTCAGTCTCACCATGTCAGCTTAGGTGACAATTCTCTCATTAACCTTTTTGGGTTCTTACTTCAGGATCTGTTGAGTCTTCGTGTCTTAGATCGATTTAAGCTTCTCATAAAGTTTGTACCTTGGGTGATGATTTTTTGGAAAGAAATGTTGATGTTTCTGATCTTAACTCATGTGAGGATATAGCTTCACGGCTACAGAGTTTGTGGACTCTAATTCATGAGATCTGATGTGTTTTTGGGAGCTTTGGTTATAGTTGTGACACAATTTAGCTCCAAATTCTGGTTTTCGTGAATGGTAATTACAGCCTCTGTTTAGTTGTCTATACATGGAATGCAATTAGGAGATGCCAAAGTAGATTGCAACAAACAAGGAATCATAAATATGTTAGCTTTAAGGTTTCCGACAATAAAGGATGTTTTGTACTTCTAGACATCACTAGTTCAGTAGCTGAAATGAAGACAGGTGAATTCCTTGTGCTGGTTAATGTAGAAGCTCATTCAGTCATTCTATTTAAAACCCAAAAATTCCTTCAAAGATTTAGTTGATTATGACTTTTCGAATTTGAAAATACTGATTTCGATGTTCAGTGTCCAGTGTTATTTTGTTGCCTTTCGTATTAGTCAGTTACTTTCTCGGCTGCTCCCTGCGCATTGCTATGCAAGGGAAAGTACTAATAGTTTCCTTTATTTGTAGATAAATCAAAGTCTCGAGGAGGTCCTGAACAAAAGAAGGAGCTAACCGCTCCAAAAGAAGGGCCAACCGCACATATCGCTGCACAAACGTTTACTTTCCGGGAGTTAGCTGCCGCTACTAAAAATTTTAGACCGGAATGCCTTCTTGGAGAAGGAGGTTTCGGGCGTGTTTACAAGGGTCGTCTAGAGAGCACAGGACAGGTGAAATCAATCAACACTATCGTTCTTTTATTTTCTCATAATCGAACTCAGTCGTCTCATTTTATGGATTGGATTCTTATGTTTTGCAGATAGTAGCTGTTAAACAGCTCGATCGAAACGGTCTACAAGGAAACAGAGAGTTTCTTGTAGAGGTTCTTATGCTGAGCCTTCTGCATCATTCCAATCTTGTGAATCTGATTGGTTATTGCGCTGATGGTGACCAGCGTCTTCTTGTCTATGAGTATATGCCACTAGGATCCTTGGAGGATCATCTACACGGTAAGCTTATCGATATTTCCCCGCTCTTAACATGGAAAGTACATTTGGAAGTAGAAAGAGCTATTTTCTCCAAACTATCATATATAGAAAGTTAGAAACAACGGCGTCGTCTAGTGTTATTGTATATTGATATATTGGGAAAGTTTAGGCTCTATATTTGGAAAGATATTTATGGTAACCTAATCAAATCAGTAGCTTGCAAATAGTTCTATGCGGTGCAGCATATGGTGAATGCATTTTTGCTTTTCAGATCTTCCACCGGATAAAGAGCCTCTAGACTGGAACACGAGAATGACAATAGCGGCAGGAGCAGCGAAGGGACTGGAGTATTTGCATGACAAGGCAAACCCGCCTGTGATCTACAGAGACTTAAAATCATCCAACATTCTTCTCGGCGATGGCTATCACCCGAAGTTATCTGATTTTGGGTTAGCTAAGTTAGGTCCTGTTGGGGACAAAACACACGTCTCAACCCGTGTTATGGGCACATATGGCTACTGTGCACCGGAATACGCCATGACGGGTCAACTCACGTTGAAGTCCGATGTCTATAGCTTTGGAGTCGTATTTTTGGAGCTTATCACGGGTCGAAAAGCGATTGATAACGCTCGAGCACCCGGAGAGCACAATCTCGTCGCATGGGTACGTAAAAAAATTCAACTTCTTCGCATACCACGAAAAGTCTCAACCTTTTGCATTCTGATGTGATATTTAACGTTTTTGAACGTCTGCGCTTACTTGAATCGTTAGGGGTTGTGTTTTGCTTGTTGATTTTCGCTTGTTTACACAGGCTAGGCCGTTGTTCAAGGATCGTAGAAAGTTTCCAAAGATGGCGGATCCATCACTGCAAGGGCGGTATCCAATGCGTGGTCTATATCAAGCGCTTGCGGTTGCAGCAATGTGTTTACAGGAACAAGCAGCGACAAGACCGCTGATCGGCGACGTGGTGACAGCTCTAACTTACTTAGCTTCTCAAACGTTTGACCCTAACGCGTCAAGCGGTCAAAACAGTAGAAGTGGTGGCGGACCGCCATTTATCAGGACGAGAGATGAACGGAGAAGCATGGGAGATGGGAGTAGCTTGGATAGTCCTGCAGAGACTCGTAGCCGGTTAGGGTCGCCTGCGGCTCACAAGAACTCTCCAGATTACAGAAGAAGGGATATGGTGAGGGAAGTGAATGCGGGATCAGAGGCAGGAAGCGAGAATGGTGGCGGGTCAGGGAGAAAATGGGGATTAAGCGATGTGGAAGGGACAGAGTCACAGAGAGGGAGTCCGGCGAGTGTTGGAAGAGCAACGAGAGGGACTCCGAGGAACCGTGATTTAGATAGAGAGAGAGCGGTGGCGGAGGCGAAGGTTTGGGGAGAGAATTGGAGGGAGAGGAAAAGAGCTACCAACGGACCGGGTAGTTTTGATAGTTCAAATGACTGAAAAGGGAAAGCTTTAAAAGCTTTGTATGTTTGGAAAGGTGAAAAAAATTGTCTTTGTGGCAAGAGGCAAAGGGAGAGGCTTTTGGGGTCATATGAAACATTTGTCGGGTCTGGTCGGGTCGGTCAGTTGTCGGATTTGATGTCTGAGTCAGAAGAGAGACTCTTCAATATCGTGGTTGAAGCTCAAGAACATACGAAGAAAGAGAGTTTGAGAAGGATGAGAGATTGGGCAATTAGGAGGGGATGAAAAAGGTCTTTTTAAGTCATGTTTTTGGGGTTGTTTTTTTCTTCTGAAATGGGTTGTATATGTAATATGGGAGGGAGTATTCGAGTCGATTTTATGTTGTACTATTTGTACTGTATCCTGTGTATGGATTCGTCGAGTCTATCGAAAAGAGAAAAAAAAAGTCGGTCTTAACATCTAAGTCAGCTTCTAAGTTCTTACCATTGTCCCTTCGGGTAACCTGAGAAAAGACCAATGCTCTGTGCTCTGTTCGAATCCGACCACAAGCAGATTTGAGATGTACTTTTTTGTAGAATCACCGTGACTGCTAAAAGTAGGAATGTGTTACATTATCATAAATTCTAAGGAAAAAACATAAGAAAGTAGGATCAAAGAGAGTATTCAAAATAATGAGGTTTGTGAATACAAAATGTAAGATCGGCCATTGTCACAGCTAATCAATTCTCTGATTTGTAATCAGAACTAACTAAAAGTAAGCACACATTTCAACTAAGCTTTCCTTATTTCCTACGCTTTCCCTGCAGATAAATGAAGGGTTTGAGTTAGGATCAGAACTACAGAGGACATACCAAAATGATGCACTATCTTTGTGTGTTATCTAAACAATTGTCTGATTTGCATCACTTAGCCAACAAAATAGACAAGTCTGCATATTGTAAAAGATTTGCTTACCGAACTCACAAAATCATCCATTGACAGCTGCTTTCGTTTCTTCACGAATGTAGGGCTCTCATTTGTTTGCCTACCCAAAGCTCGCTTCGAAGGTGTTGCACTCTGAAACAGTTTATAAAGCATACCATCAGGAACAATTCCATCGCGTTTCTGACCATTAACCGAAAACTATATCATGCGTGTGAAAATGTGAGCTTTAAGACGTTTCTTTAGAGCCTCACCTTTGCAAGCTTCTTCTCTTTACGGGCTTGCCTCTCTCTCTCATCATACTCTTGGTTCTCTTTCTCAATCAGCCGGATCAGTGTGTCGCATCTCCTGGCAAGTTCCTGACTTGAACGGGATTTTACAAACCAGTCAAAGCTGAACAAGGAGGATGTCTTAAAAGCCGTCTTTAGCTCATCCCAGTTTCCATACCCAAGTTTATGGACCATGCATACCTGTTAATCACAAGATACTTGGGTCAATGTCGTCTAAGTATGAAACTAAACCATCTCAACCCACAGAGTCTCAAATATAGAAGGATAAATAGATATCAGACCATGAAACGGTCACACTCTTCATTGTACAGCTTCCCTTTGTTCTGACCATACTGAATCTTCAGTTCTAGCCACGGGTTCCTGTAGCGATCCAGTTTCTTCCCAATAGCTTTCATGATTTCATCTTTCCTAGAGATTCTTCCTTCCCCTTTCTCAATATTCTTGATGATTCTATCGTAATCTACAGATTATAGAAGGTCAGACGTTTACTGCAGACACTCGTAAACAGTTTAACAATATAAACTTACCAGTTAGCTCCTTGTATCGCTCTTTGAAAACTTGAGCATATCGTTCAACCTCTTCCTCTGTTTTCCCTTCCATCTCAGAGGCAATACTTGCTATATCGTTCCGGCCATACTTCTCACAAGATCTTATGAAGGTATTGAAGTCTCTTTTGCTCCATGTTGGGAAACCCTGAGGACAAAAATTAATCTTTTTAATTATATAATGCCCGTCATAAAAAATGCCAACCCACTATAAGGTCAAATGGATTTACTTGCCTCTTCCAACAATTGCTCCTTTTCTTCTACTTCTTCCGCAGTTAAAGGATCTCCAACTATTGAAAAAGTAATTCTTAATCAGTAATAGGTTTCAGTGGAGTAATGTAAAGAATAGAGTGACAGACTGAAAAACCAAGCTTGACCTTCAGGTTCATCAGCTTCAACTGTGTCTTTCATCTGAGTTTTCTGATGTATTAGCTGAAACCAAAACGAAAGAAGATGCTATTACCCTAAAACGCCTTAAAAGTAACCAGCGAAAAAGTTGCATAAAATGACATGATAAGTCGATAAAAATTCAAATAAAAACCCCACCATAAGGTGTCGCACTTCCTTTTCATACAGCTCGTTCAATCTCTGTGTGTTAAAGAACTGGAAATCATGCCTGCGGAATGGAAAAGAAAATTAGATATACAAGACAGGAAGAAGGCTATATATCTAATCTAGGCAAAAGGAACTTACAAAAGGGGCATGCGTGGAATTCTAGGCTCTTTAGGTTTAGCTGGAGCACCTTGTCGTAATGTTTGCTTGAAGTATTCAGTTTCAGAGTAGCTGAAGAGTGGGTAGATAAAAGTAAGTATTTTGAGGTTGGATGTTGTTTAGGAAGACATAATAGATCACGTAACCAAAGAAATTAGGAGTAATATTTACTTGCGCTTTCTCTCTCTTTTTGGTGGATCATTCCAGTTCTCACTCACAATCTTCTTAAAATCCAACTTGTTCTCATCCTACCAAACAATAAAAAAAAAACAATTCAGTAAAAAGATTATTCAAAATAATGCAGGTGCGTAAGCACAGTATGGGTCGAACACTTTCTCAAGCCGTGCACTTAATTATGCAAGAGTACCTTATTATCATCGTCAAAATCATAAAGGTCAGCGCCTGCAACAAACCGGAAATCAGTTTATTCGGATCTCACACTAGTCATGCAAGGGAGTTACCTTTAAAAACAACAGAAAAGGGTTACATGAGATGCTTACTGTCATCCATTTTAAACTGTATTGCATCTTCAGTGAATTTCTTCATCTTCGCATCAAGTTCAGCAGTTGCCTCTTCTCCTTTGGCAATGATTCTGTCAATATCCTCATCCGTAATTGTGCTATCTTTAGAACTAAACACCATTTCAGCACCGTATCTAACCATTTGGAGCAACTCATCCTTGTTAACAGCTGAAAAGTAAAGAAAATAACAAATCTATAAGAGACTATACGAATCCGTATGAGAGACGCGATGCATTTTGCAACCTCAGTAGAAACACACTTACTTTTCTGTTCTGCCAATCGTCCTTGCTGAATTACCAGAGCATCAAGTGCCAATTTCTTGTAAGCTCTCTCAATCACTTTTGCCTCAATAGCATTCTGTAAATGATCAATACAAAATTAGGTTTAGGTTCACGATGCTTTTCTTACGTAATACACATGTGTAGGAGGCTTACCTCTGTGCAGAACCGGAATACTTGAACTTCTTTCTTTTGGCCAATCCTATGTGCACGATCTTGAGCTTGCAAGTCAACTTGGGGATTCCTGCCAGACTCCCGTAATCTCATTAAGCATGCGAAAATACTCTTTAACTACGATAGACAAGAAATGAGCTTACCAGTCACTGTCATAAAGGATCACAACATCTGCGGTAGCAAGATTGATACCAAGCCCTCCAGCTCTAGTGGATAATAAGAAGACAAATTTCTCACTTCCTGGCTTGTTGTAGGCTTCTATGGAAGCATCTCGTTCGTCACCACCAGTATTTCCGTCAATGCGGCAGTACTGGTAACCACGATACATTAAATAATCCTCAAGAATATCCAAAAGCCTTGTCATCTGATACAGATGAGCAAAATCATTAGAATAAGAAAACAATTAAAATTGAACTCAGACAAAAGGAAACAAAGAAAGGAACCATTATTTTTTAGTCCAAAAAAAAAAAAAGAAAGGAACCATTATTTATTTTTGTGTCTACCTGAGAAAATATCAGAACCCTTGAATCCCGTTCCTTCAACTTAGGTAGCAATTTGTCTAAGAGAACCATCTTACCTGGAAACAAGAATCGTAACAACAATAACTAAGACATTTGGCAAAGAGTACCTGGAGCATCTAATTTGAATGCAATTCTAACCTGCATTTGTTACAAGGTGATCTCCTGTGGTATAGGGGGGACCGGGCTCTGCACCCTGGAAGAGATAAGGGTGATTGCAGCATTTGCGCAATTGCATTGCTATGTTCAATAGACGTTTGCGTTCTCCACCACCATTAACCACTTCAAGATCTTTCTGCAGTAGCGCCTTGTAGTACTGTTTTTGCATCTGAGACATGCCAACCTTAAGTATCGTCTCCTTTTTTGGAGGTAGGCCTTTCTCTACATCTGATTTTAACCTCCGAAGTAGAAACGGTCGAAGAACCTTAAAAGATAAGAGGAAAGCGATTAGCATAACAATATCAAGAATTAAAATTGATAACCACGAGTACATACCTTATGCAGTTGTTGAACAACTTCTTGTTGGTCATTTTCACCAGATATTTGAAACCACTCATCAAAAGTCTCTGCTGAATTAAAAACCTCGGGCAGAAGAAAGTTGAGAAGAGCCCACAATTCATGGAGATTATTCTGAATATAAGAAACAAATATGAATATATCAAATGAGACCAGAATTAAGTGAAACAAACCAAGTACAAAGATTATATAATCAAAAGTCAAACAGTCATGAAAAAAGTAGTTTCAAAACAGTCAGATTTTTCTTGGACAGAATTGTTCTAAATCTATTGAATTCTAGATCATGAGATTGAACATTACCTGAAGGGGCGTTCCCGTGATAAGAAGCCGATAATTGGTATTAAAAAGTCTCATGGTCTTTGAAAGAAGTGAATTTTCATTCTTGATTCGATGCGCTTCATCAATAATTATATAACGCCAGCTAAAGCGACGCAAGGACGTCTTCTCTTTGATAGCCATCTCAAAGCTTGTAACACAAACGTCGAATTTCCCCACAACTAGCAGTTCATCACGGATATATTTCTGCATTATGTAACATATAATTCAAAATTCTAGTGGGCACACACAGATACAACCATGGCAATGGCAGAGCATTTGTAACTCACCCTTTCCTCAGGATTACCAAGGAATTTCACGGCCCGCAGGACAGGACAAAATCGGCGAATTTCATTCATCCAGTTACCAAGGGTTGATTTTGGAGCAACTACCATATGAGGGCCACTAATTCCCTTGTACTCATGCAAGTAAGCCAGCAAAGAAATTGTTTGAAGCGTCTTCCCCAGACCCTAGACAATGGAACAAAAAATGATGTAATGATAAGCATCAGAGAAAATAGAGAACAGACAAACCTTAGCTCATACTCGAATAAGCAGTAGTTTACCATTTCATCTGCAAGAATTCCATTTATGCCATTCTCATACAACCGAATGAGCCAGTTCAAACCAGCTAATTGGTAATCTCTCATTTTTCCCTGAATACCTGTAATATGAATAGAACGAAGATCAGATCTCTAAAATTCTACAGAATTTACACAGTAAACCTAGAAAAAGCGAGGCGAGGTCACCACTGAGGCAATACGTAAAAACACGCATCAGAGAAGTGAACATAAGGTTTCATATCCTATTATAACTTCTGGCCAGTGGTTGCAATTAGTACTTACAAGCGGGCTGTGTGAGCAACCGTGTGCCTCCAGATCCAGGAATAGCACCTTCTTCTTCTTTTAAACACTCTTCATCTTCCTCTTTTTCAGTTAGTTTGGAAGCATGACGACCCCTGGAGATAAAGTGAAACCCAATAAGTAAGCCATGACTGTGTAGTTATCCTTTTTTTATGATACTTCAAAAGAATGACCACAATCTATTTTGAGATCATTAAGAAACACACCTTCCTTTCCCCTTCTTCTGAGACGGAGATGGATCACTTTTGGCAAAATGTGAAAATAACTCAGTTTGCTGCAGAAGATACTTCAATCTCCCCTTCCCTTTATTGTTCTACATACAAAGGACAATTGAGATTTTTCAATGCTTCCGGATGAAAAAAGACAAACAGCTCAAATCCTAACAAATTTTGTAAGTAGCTTACCATATCTGCATCTATGGAAGCATTTTGGGCGTCCAAAATTTCTTGAATTTTCTGCTTCTTCACCTTCTGCATTTCTTTAAGTCTAGCCTTCTCACGTTTCCTGATTTCAGCTTTTTCGTGGTCTTCTTCGGCCTACATATGGTCATTAAATCATGAAAAAGGTGATGTGACCAAATATCTTCACGAGTAACATGGATGTACTACCATAATGAGCAACCAAGCAGCATTCGACTCCAAAGCAAAAACCTTTTATAAACGAATCGAAACCCTACGACTCGAACTAAAACTAGATATTCTATCCAGCGACGAACAAAGGACAACACCATAAACACGAGCTTACAAAGACGCCCAAAAGTTGACAAATCAAATACAAGACCCAAACACATCATTCAATACACGCCCAGAGGAATCCCAAAGGAAACCCTAACCGTGGTTAACACCAAAATTCAAACTTTCAAGCAAAATCACAAACGAGCATGACAATCCTAATGCGAATCCATAAAGGGCGAACAGAAACGGAGAGCTACCTCGTCGTCGTCGTCATCTTCTACAGGGACAACCTCATCGTCGTCAGAGACGGGTGCTTCGTCAGGGACAACATCTTCCTCGTCGGAGTCCGCCGAGCGAGCAACGGCCTGAAGCTCCTCATCGTCTTCTTCCGCATTAATCTGATCGTTAACTTGCTCCTCTTCATCCGACGACGGCTCGTCTGAAGAAACTTCACGCTTCGAAGCTCTAGCCATGGGCGCCTCTCTAAGATCCCTGATTTCGTCTGAGATCGAGGGTTCCTTCTCTTTTAAGTGTAAAACACAAAAGTGAATATAATTTAGACGCGACAACATATAAGTTAACGAGTCAAAGACCGACGTTTGAAACGACCGTATCTTTCGAGTTGATTTAACCCCGTTGATTCGAGAGATCTAATCTACGGCTCAGATGTGCCACCTGGCTTTAGTTATAAAGAAATTCCCGCCACGTGAGAAAGAGAGTTTCGGAAACTCCCGCCTTGGACTTTAGATTGCACTAATGGGCCAAAAAGGCCCATGGGTTCAACATTACCTACCTGACGAAATTAGATTTCAGAGAATTACCCGCCTTATCCATTTGTCCCGCCGAATCACGCAAACGACACCTCAGCAGTCGAATCTATGACACACGCTACAATGTAAATGCCGATAATACCCTTAGTAAGAGGCCAACACGCTTATTATCTTCCAACGCCTTTTGCGTATAAAGGATGAAAGTGGAATTTAAATAAAAAGAATATTCGTATTACTTCGACGTTTCGTCTTCCTCCACATTCCCTCTCGCGAAATCGTCATCGCACATCACGCTCCTACATAATATAATATAAAGTCGCCGCTAATTTTATAGCCGGAGACAATCTCCGATCATCGACCGAAAATTTTCTGATTGTGATCACAGCGGTTAAAAATTGAAGCTTTTGTTTGATTGCTTTGATTCTCAGTTTTTTTTCCGGGTTTTTAAATTCCTGGATTTGGTTACTGAAATCTCTTTGTATAAGGTGAACTGTTTTTATATTTTTTAAATTTGCTTCCTAATTTTTCTCTGTTTAGCTCAATTTTCCCTGATTTTGATTTGTGAATGTGTACCAGAATATGGGACAAAAGAGATGGCTGTTCTTGGTGGCAGTTTTTGCTTTTCTTTCCTTTTCAAGTGGAAGAGGTGATAATGGAATCATGATTCTGGGAATTTAAGTTTTAAATTTACTCCATTGAGTCTACTTAAGATGATAATCTTTGAAACTTAGGTGTGATGATAGTTGCTTGCGAAGACTAAAAAGTTTAATCTGGCTACAACAAAATGTCAACTTTGATTTTTGCACTGGTGAATAGTGATGATTCATTTAGAATATATTAATCCACAACCCGTTTAGCATCAGATGGATAAGGAACCACGAGGATCAATTTATTTATCTCAAAGCTTTTTGATACCAACAATTTTACACATGCTTATGAGCTGTGAAGCTATAAATGGGTCATAACTGTATTTATGGTGGCTTCTTTCTTCTAATTGCAGTTCTCAAGTTGAAGAGCGATGATGGTCGACCTGTTTACAACCATACGCTTACCCTAACACTTGTGGAGTATGCTTCTGCGGTAAGCTGATATGGCAGATACTACAGTAATCAAAAAGACCTGTAATTACGGTTCAACGAAATTCCTCTACAGAATGCATGCCTTTTTTTTATCTCTAATACTCTCTAAGGAAATAAAGAACTAAATGCGTAACACTTGTCCTCATGTTTTCATTTATCGTTGTCAGTACTGTTATTAGCACTACTAGAGAAGAGCGAGTATACTGATAAAATGCACCAGTATGGATGAGTCAGGTTTATGTATGTATGCAGGTCTATATGTCTGATTTATCAGAACTCTTCAATTGGACGTGTGAAAGATGCAATGGTTTGACAAAGGTATAACATTTGTTGAGGCTGATCACTGTTTGAAGCCACAGTATAAAAAGCTAGTAGCTTTAATTGGGAAGTCTAACGTGCTTTCTAATGCTGCAGGGTTTCGAAGTAATAGAGATCATATTTGACGTTGAGCACTGCTTACAGGTCTGCCATGCTATCTAGAACTACATCTGGACATACTGTCTTTCTGTGACTAGTCATTAATATCAGTACGTGTTTCTTGTAACAATAGGCATATGTTGGTGTGGCAAAGGATTTGAATGCTATCGTTATTGCATTTCGAGGAACTCAAGAACATAGGTATTTCTCTCGTCATTGTAATCTTCGTTGGCCTAAACTTGGTTGATTGCTTAATCGACCCAAAACTTGTGCAGCATACAAAACTGGGTCTCTGACTTATTCTGGAAACAGCTCGATCTAAATTACCCTGACATGCCAGATGCAATGGTAAGCTTTGACAGCAAATTTTGTCATCGAGATTTTCATGTTGTAAGGTGGAATTTGTAATTGTTGTCTACATTGGCAGGTGCATCATGGCTTTTACAGTGCTTATCACAATACAACTCTACGGCCTGCAGTTTTGGGTGCAGTACAACGAGCGAAGAAATCCTATGGCGCGAATATCAACATCATGGTGACTGGTCATTCAATGGGAGGAGCCATGGCTGCCTTTTGTGGGCTAGACCTAGTTGTAACCATCCTTGACTTAAACTTACTTGGTTATGTCCTCTGAAATTGTTCACTGACTTCGATTTCGATGTAAATCTCAGGTAAATGAAGGAGAAGAAAACGTGCAAGTCATGACATTTGGGCAACCTCGTGTTGGGAATGCTGCTTTTGCTTCTTATTACAGTTTGCTTGTGCCTAACACCTTCCGGATCACGCATGACCATGATATGGTTCCTCATCTGCCTCCCTTCTATAATGTGTTCCCTCAAAAAACATACCATCACTTCCCAACAGAGGTAACATCGTTTTCCCAGTCCACTGGATGTTCATCAGAATGACAATTTTAATTTTAAGCTATCTTATGGTAAAATCTGGACTGCTCGGGTGATCTTTCCAATATCTGACTGTAATTTCTCCGATTTGTTTATTTAACTGTCTGGAAGAACTGATGGAAGAGGTAATGGCATGTTTCGGGCTGCAGGTGTGGGTGAGAGATCTCAGTTCTTCGAATCTTGTTGTTTTTAGTATGGAGAAAGTCTGTGACAACACCGGTGAAGATCCTACATGCAGCAGGTAAAACTATCAATCTCTCTAAAACAGCTTTCTGATATAATTCCACTCCGCAATACACTTCCACTAGCAAGAATAAACCCGCAAATAAAAAGTTAGTTTACTATATTCTACCACATTCGCACGTTTCACCTGATCGATGATTATTGGTTAGGAATTGTTTGAACATGGCTTATGTTTCATGTCTTATTAGCTCAGTTAACAGACATTTTTTACACTGAGTCCAGTAATAATTTTTGTTGGTTCTTGTTGTTCCAGATCGGTGGTGGGCAATAGCATTTCTGACCATTTAAGGTACTTTGGGGTAGATCTGAAGTGTGAGACTTGGAGACAATGCACAATAGTGATGAGCCATGAGATGGATAGATTCAGCAGGAAAGACTCAAAGGGTAACCTATTCCTGTCGCGGGCAGTTCCTTCCAGGGACGTTAACGAAACAAAAACTCTTACCGAAAATGGGAATCTGTAAGTGTAGAGGTGTCGGTGACTCGAGTCTTGGTCAAGCAAAGCTTGGAAGGGATAGGGATAGGGAAGGTTTGGGAAATTCACATGTGGAGAAAGAAGAATGGTCCTTTGATTTTTGGTGGGCTCTGGAAAGAAAATGTATAGATAATAACAAAAGACTTTTGTAAATAAGTCTTAGGTTGAATAGCATGTAGCAAAAGAAAGAAAAGCATAAGGTTGAATTTAATGTTAATCCATGATCGACATATGATTGATAAACTGTATAGTATCAGAATAGTTTCAATTTCCAAGTATAAAGTTTTACGACAGTATTTAGTTCATGTGTTCGTTTAGAATCCATGTTTTGTAACTTGCTAGATCGCTATAATATACACCCCATAAATATAGCACCTTGTTCTATCCTTGGATATTCAATTGATCCCTGATAATTTGTGGATAGTATGCAAGAAATTGCGAATCCGCTAGATGATAAAGAGTCTTTAGTTGAGTCTGAATCGGACTCTCCTAACTCCTAACCGCCAAAATAAAAAGACACATACGCAACCGCATTTATCATCGATCCTCTAGTTCCGATTATACCCTTGAATCTTGTTGATATCCAACACGAGTCCCTCTTTCGCCTTTGCGTACAAAGGACGAAACTGGAAATTAAACTAGATTAAATATAAATAAATAAACGAATATTCGTGTTTCGTCGGCGTTTCTTCTTTCGCGATTCGCAATCGCATTTATATTTGAGCCGAGGATTAATCTCTCTGATCACTGTCCTAAAATCCATATCCATTCGTGCT
This sequence comes from Sisymbrium irio, assembly GCA_000411075.1. Lineage (NCBI taxonomy): Eukaryota > Viridiplantae > Streptophyta > Magnoliopsida > Brassicales > Brassicaceae > Sisymbrium > Sisymbrium irio. Next base: position 47,016 of record KE153929.1, read on the forward strand.
TTTAAAAAATTGGTTCGCTTGCTTTTGGCTTTAGCTCTGTCTGGTGTTTAGTCTTTCTCTGGGCTTAACTGGTTGGTGAATTCTATTGGGCCTTTTCCTCGATTAGCTTGTTTTTTCTCTGCTAATTTGCTTCCGAATTCTGCTTTGTATTAGCTCAATCTTTTGCCCTTATAGTGGTTGATGATTGTGGTTATTGTCTGATTGCAGAATATGGAACAAAAGAGATGGTTGTTCGTGCTGGCAATTTTTGCTTGTCTTGTCTTCTTTTCGCGTGGAAGAGGTAATTAGTAATGAAACTTGTGATTTTGTCTCTGTTTCCTTTCTGGGAAACTTCTGTTTTCAATTCTCCTTCTGTGTCTCTCTGAGCCTGCCTTAATTAAGATAACAACTGTGCTTGGGAAGATTAATATAAAATTTAATCTGGCTACTGTACAGTTAGACCTTGGATTTTCTTTCACTCTGGAACATTGATGATTCACTAAAGGGACCAAATTTATGTACTTGCTCTATCTTCCAGTTGCAGTTCTCAAGTTGAAGACTGATGATTATCGTCCTGTTTACAACCATACGCTTGCCTTAACACTTGTGGAGTATACTTCTGCGGTAAGTTGATGGCAAAATTACTACATTGTCTCTAATATGCTGCAAGATAAGAAGGAATTACTAGACGTGTAACAATTGCAACCTCTTCATATTTTCATTTATCGTTATTAGTTATTACCACTACTACTAGAGAGGAGAGTATATGATGATAAAGTAGACGAGATGGATAAATCAAGTTTATATATATGTTTGCAGGTGTATATGTCAGATTTGACAGAACTCTTCACTTGGACGTGCGAAAGATGCAATGGTTTGACAAAGGTAAAACATATCACTGTTTGAAGCCACAGTATGCATCAAGCTAGTAGCTCTGAAATTGGTTATCTAATGTTCTTTAGGATGGTGCAGGGTTTTCAAGTAATAGAGATAATAGTTGACATTGAGCACTGCCTACAGGTCTGCCATGGTATCTTAAGCTGTATGAGAACATGATGTTCTTCCATTGAACAGTTAATTGATATCAGTTTACTTAACTTGTAACTACAGGGATATGTTGGTGTGGCGAAGGATTTGAATGCTATTGTCATTGCATTTCGAGGGACTCAAGAACACAGGTATTTCTCTCGTCATTGTAATCTATAAGCTACACATTTTCCGAAACTTGATTGATGCTTAATCAACCCAAAAATTGTTGTGCAGCATACAAAACTGGGTCTCAGACTTGTTCTGGAAACAGTTAGATCTAAATTACCCTGATATGCCAGATGCAATGGTAAGATTTAACGGGCAAGTCTTTGTCATCTGGATTGTCATGTAGTAAGGTGCAGTTTGTAATAGTTGTCCTACATTGGCAGGTTCACCATGGCTTCTATAGTGCTTATCACAATACAACAGTACGGCCTGCAGTTTTGGGTGCAGTAAAAAGGGCGAAGAAAACCTATGGGGCGAACATGAGCATCATGGTGACTGGTCATTCAATGGGAGGAGCTATGGCTGCCTTTTGTGGGCTAGACCTAGTTGTAATTATCCTGGACTTATACTAACTTCGTCATATATTATTGTTATGTCCTATGAAGTTGTTAATGACGGTATGAAGGTATCGGGGGTGTAAATCGCAGGTAAATGAAGGATACGAAAACGTACAGGTCATGACATTTGGGCAACCTCGTATTGGGAATGCGGCTTTTGCATCTTATTACAGTTTGCTTGTACCTAATACCTTCCGGATCACGCATGACCGAGATATAGTTCCGCATCTGCCTCCTTATTTTTATCTTTTCCCTCAAAAAACATACCACCACTTCCCAACAGAGGTAAACAAAGTCTTTTGCTATTTTTATTTAGATGTTCTCAGCGTACTCCGATACATTTGATGCTCATCAGAGTAATAGCTTTGAGATCTTTATCCAAACATTTATTAAATAATGTGTTTCGGGTTGCAGGTGTGGGTGAGAGATCTCAGTGTTTTGAAACTTGTTCGTTTTGGTATTGAGAAAGTTTGTGACAATACTGGTGAAGACCCTACGTGCTGCAGGTGAGTTAACTCTTTTTCGTGTTTCTTTTCGAATCCTCAACAAAAACTTGCTATTATAATCCCAGTCCGCAACCGCAAGACACCTAAACTAGCAAAACAAGCCTGCAAATCGAAACAAAATATCATTATTTACCGCCACGTTCAACCCGAGTGATGACATGGCTTATGTTTCATGTTTTCACTTTGGTACAGGACATTTTTGACTGGGAAATTTAACAACATGGCTTATGTTTTGCATGGTTTCACTTGGGTACTCGACAGTTTTGACATGAATCTAGTATAATCTTGTTGGGCTTTTTTGTTTCAGATCGGTAATGGGAAGTAGCATATCCGACCATTTAAGGTACTTTGGGGTAGAGTTGATGTGTGAGACTTGGAGACAATGCAGCATAGTGATGGGCCATGAGGTGGAGAGTTACAGCAGGAAAGATTCAAAGGGTAACATATTCCTGTCGCGGACAGATTTTTCCACGGAGGTAACTGAAACGAAAACTCTATCCAAAACCGGAGTCTCTAGTCTATAGGAGCTGGCTGATTCTGAGTGCTGAACAAGAATGCTTGCTTGAACGGGTGAGGTTGGGAGATCCAATTGTGGAGGAAGAAGAATGTTTATTTGATTCTTTGGGGTCGTGAAAGATAGTGTACAGATAATAATCAAGACTTTGTAAATAGGTCTAGGTCGTCGGTTAATGTTAAGCAAGAAAAAAACATGTTAAACTCTTTTATTAATTTAAAAGATGACATGATCACGTGGATATTGGATTCAACTATGTAAATATAATATGTGTATGAATATCCAATTTCTGTGGAATGTGGTTTTTGTTTTTTACTTATTGCCATTATTAATAAAGCGGTTATGGGCTAGGAACACATTATGAACCTGAAAGGCTGAAACAATCGGATTTCCCGTTATGATTGACTTTAGTGCGTAGTGCTTAGGAGTTAGGATAAGAGTACCTCTAGTCGGGTCCACCTCTGTTTCCACGTCCTCAGTGTCCATGTTGATGGTTTAACTGGTCTTTCTCGAAGAATTCTTTTCCATGAATGCTCCTTCAAATCTGTTTTCTTCGTCCGAATCCAATGAATCTTCTTCTCATTCTAGAAAGATCACTGAGGCAAACTTGTTAGAACCAAAATCGAGCTCAACTATTCTGCTTTCATGATGGACAGAAAATTTATCTTGAGTACTTATAGAAGTGACTGATAAAATCCGGACATACTCCAAAACAGGAGACTCGATAGTTTTATTAATGGTAAGCATTGTAGGAGCGGATTGATGTACTGTAGACACATAAATAATAAATATTCTCAAGAACAGAGATTGAAGCTAGCATAATGGGATCATCATCCGTGTCAATAGCAATTGGATCAACCAACTAACCAAGTACGATTCATCATTTTCGTTGACAAAGGTCTTAGAAGGAAATACCATGGCACCTGAAGAAGGAGCAGATTTAGGGACATTGTTGAGCGCAGTTGTCATGATCACAATGCTAGCATTCGAGTCAGTGTTAATATCTTCAGTAGCAACAATTGCATGGATTCATTGACAGCTTGTAAACAGCGCTTGACTTTGTGTCCAAGCTGACCACATCTTCCACGTTTATAAGGCAACCAAGCATATTCGACAATAATCATTGAAATAAATCCATTTTTTTATCATTCGCATCGATTCTCGAAGAAAATAATACTATTTTTATTGGTATTATTTAGTTCAGATTTGACATAAAAAAACAAAATAATCGTAACATCTTGACACTAGTATTCCCAAATGTGTGTTGGCCTAGAAGGGGATAAGATTATAACAGCAACCACCCCAAAAATAAATTATTTTTATTAATCCATGCAAATAAATGTGAACACCACCGTTAATTAATTAGCTCGACGAAATGGGCTTTTTATGGACATAAATAATCAATTTATGCATATGATTTATAAACTCTTCTTGATATCAATATATAAATTTGTTTTGTCGTCCGAAAAAATAACCATTTTATGTGTTCGATTTATTTATTTTTTACAGCAATGTATTTGTCATATATTATTCACGAACATTGTCACCATGCATTGTTTTAATTGGTTGAAACCTAATAGAATAAGCTACATGAGAAGCGTTTTCCAAGATGATCTTAAAAGTCTTTTAAAAAGGGATGGAGATCCGAATGTCAAGTGGCCTCATGTATGTAAAATGTACACGAAAGGAATACTTTTGTAGCCTTTGAAGCTTTGACCAACATTCTGTACGCCACATCTCAAGTTATTTACTGTTTTACAAAAAAAATTAAACCCATGATTTAAAACTAAGGATGTGGTTAGTAAATTGATTTTAAAGGCTGTAGAGATTTTAAAAAAAATTTAAAACTTTAAAAGTCATAAATTAATCAATCAGATTTTATTGTTTTAAAAGCCCTTAAAACCTTTCTAAAAACATTCACAACCATTTTTTTCATAATTTATTCATTAACCGTTAGCTTTAGAAAAAAATCATAAAACTAGATTTTTAACTTTTAAGTTATTAAAATTTCTAAAGTAAAAAAAAAAAATTGAAAACCTAAAGCCCAAATGCAGACCAAACACAGCCTAAAACTATTGGTAACCTTGTTATACCAGATATCTGAAAGCTTTTCTTGTTTTACGAATATAGTGCTCGAAAATACAGATACGAAACTCCCTAAGCCGGTCGATATTAATTGACTCAGATTTTAAGTGCTACACTCTAAAACACTGCACACGTAAAATATATACTACAGTAATCGGTATAAGTTAAATTCTGAATCCCAGTATAAAAGAACCAAAATATTAGTTAACTATTCTGTAAATATTTCAATTTATTTATTTGCAATATATTTTTTTTTTCGGGCTAAAATTAATTTTATTAATATAAATCAGAGATTACAATATGATTCACATTAAAATTACAAAAATTACAATCAAATATTTGTAACGTAAATAGAAAAAGCAAAAACGACCGCCGTTCTAAAAAAAGCTTGATCTTTTGCGTTTTATCCGTCAATTTTGGATGACTTTCTTGCTTGGGATGCATCTTTTTATCACAGATGAGAATCCTATTACGCATTCGAAAATCAGA
>KE153929.1:61953-86242 GCA_000411075.1 Sisymbrium irio
GACACGTGGAGAGTCCACGAGGGCAGCGTTTTTATCCACTAAACCTGAAATTTGTCTGTTATAAAAACCAAACCTAAAATCCCCAAACAAATCTACAACTCACTTTTGTTTACATCTCAATCCATTTAATCTGCTTCTACAAATTCGGGTGGAATTTGGATAAAGTTACACATCATCTCTTTCGCTTATCTTCTTTCATTCTTCGAAATTTTCTCTCTTTTAAAAAAAAAAATGGAAGTATCAGTGATTGGAAATCCTCAGGCGAAGATGTGCAGAGCAGAGTTAGCTTGCAGGGAGCTTGGGTTTAGATTTGGGTCTCAAGTAATCTCCGGTGAATCGAGAAACAGGGTTAGTTTCTGGACCCACCAAAGCTTGAAATGGAAGGACTTTGGGGTCCGCTGCTCTTCCAGGTCTATCAAATGCGAAGCCATCGTCTCCGACCAAGCTCCGTTTCTTAATTCCACTCCAAAATCTAGATCGGTAACTATCCTCTCCTCTCCTATCTAAATTGCTCCAGCTATTATCCAGATCCAGTGACTTTACGAGATTTGCTTAGCTGAGAAAGGCAGCTTCTTTGAAATTGATCTCAATACCAAAAATTGCGTCTTTCTCTAATTTAATCGTAATTTTTTACAGAAATCGGAGGAAAAAATATCTCCTTTAGATGCGTGATTGTAACATAGTGCTCATTGCTGAACAAGTTTGAACCTTTAGCTTCAGGAAACTTGTTTTCAATCTAGCTAATTCTGCTGCAACGTTAGATTTCTGTTTGAAGGATGAGTATATATGTATGTTAACATGTTTTTGATTTTTTTTTTTCTCTGTTGCAGCTTGAGAGCGTTAAACTATTCGTTGGGCTTCCGCTGGATACAGTTTCAGATTGCAACAACGTGAACCATATGAAAGCTATTACCGCTGGCCTCAAAGCGTTGAAACTACTTGGCGTTGAGGGGATTGAGTTACCGATCTTTTGGGGAGTGGTTGAGAAAGAAGCTGCAGGAAAGTATGACTGGTCTGGTTACTTAGCAGTGGCAGAGATTGTTAAGAAGGTTGGACTCAAGCTTCACGCTTCGCTCTCTTTCCATGGATCTAAACATCCGGAGATAGGTCTCCCTGACTGGGTGGCAAAGATCGGTGAAGCTGAACCAGGGATCTACTTTACAGATAGATATGGAAAACAGTACAAGGATTGCTTGTCGTTTGCAGTCGACGATGTTCCTGTTCTTGATGGAAAGACTCCTATGGAGGTTTACGGAGGTTTCTGCGAGAGCTTCAAGTCTGCTTTCTCAGATTATATGGGCAACACAATCACGGTATTATATCTAGTCTTTGGTTTGCACTTGCATTCTCAGTTTGTCTACTTAGGTTTTAGTTCCTGATTTTTGTTCATTTGTTTTGCAGGGAATCACATTAGGTTTGGGACCAGACGGTGAGCTAAGATATCCTTCCCATCAGCACGAGACCAAGCTCTCTGGCGCAGGAGAGTTCCAGTGTTACGACAAACACATGCTTTCCGCTCTCAAACAGTACGCTGAATCCACAGGAAACCCTCTTTGGGGACTCGGTGGTCCACACGATGCTCCTGCTTACGATCAACAGCCTCATTCCACTAATTTCTTCTCAGACGGTGGCTCCTGGGAATCTCAGTATGGCGATTTCTTCTTGACTTGGTACTCGTCTCTTCTCACCTCCCATGCAGACCGAGTCCTCTCTGTTGCTTCATCCGCATTTAACGGAACTGGAGTGTCTCTATGTGGGAAGTTGCCTCTCTTACACCAATGGCACAAGCTAAGATCTCAGCCTTCTGAGTTAACAGCTGGATTCTACAGCTCCAACGGCCATGACAGGTACGAGGCAATCGCAGAGATCTTTGCAAAGAACTCTTGTAGAATGATAATACCGGGTATGGATCTATCCGACGAGCATCAATCACCGGAATCTCTGTCGAGCCCCGAGTCATTACTTGCCAATATCAAATCATCATGCAAGAAACAAGGAGTGGTTGTTTCAGGTCAAAACTCGTCCGCCTCGGTCCCTGGTGGGTTCGAGAGGATCGTTGAGAATCTGAAGGATGAGAGTGTTGGAATTGATCTGTTCACGTACCAGAGAATGGGAGCACTTTTCTTCTCTCCTGAGCATTTCCATGCTTTCACAGTCTTTGTTCGGAACATGAACCAGGTCGAGCTGTCATCATACGATCAAGCAGTAGAGGATGAGCCTCAGACAGTGAGCATAGGTTCAGGCAATGGTGCAGCTAGTTTGCAAACCGCCTGATGAATATCCAGATTCACATTTGTACGTAAATAAGAAAGTCTCTTGTTCGTTTAGCACTTATAATTTTGTCTTGTTCCTGTAAAATTATTTGTATCGATGTTACTCATAAAATATGAATCCTTAACTTTAAGACAGAGAGAGATCTCTTGTTTCCTTTTTAGTAATAATGCCTCTATATTTATAAAGGCCAGAAATTAGTGAGGAATGGACAGAAACAAAACGAACTACAACATCATAAAAAGCAACGAACCACTTGTTTTTTTTTACAAGCTCACAATGTACAAAATGCTACAAAATATTCTTTTAAAAGATAACCACAACGCTGCTTCATAAAAAAGGTGTTATACATCATTCACAAGCGATTCTAGTCTCAAAGCTGCTCAAGCAAATGGCAAAAGCCTGGAAAGCTGAGATTGGATATCCATAATCCATCGTGAACATATCTTTCCCGACTTTCCCAAACTGTAGTATTATCCGCTCGTTCTGCCTCTCCGGTGACAATCCCGCAGCACCGCCACCACCACTGCTAGCTGCCGCCGCCACCAGCTGAAAGTTCTTCACTGAAGCCACTGTGACGCGGCCGTGGAAATTCAAGCACCAGCAACGTAGCTGCTCGTGCCACCGTGGTGTCTTGTTGGTCAGCACTAATGGCGTCTCTTTCACGTGGCTTGAGCCGCTGCGTAATGGTTTTGATTGAGACCTGGAAAAAGATGACCGAGTACCAAGGAAAGGAAACTCTGATGGTCCAGAAGCTACTCCTCGAGGCTCTATTGCATTTGCAGGAATTGTATCCATCACGCATTGCATCTTCCTTGGTCCCCTATTAATACAATCAAGAGATTTATAAATCAGAATTTATCGGCCAATTCAGTGTCAACCTAACCAAACCAGAATCAACAACACATTTTGCAAATAAACTGATTTATGATGTGTATTTCTTCGAAACTTCTTCCAAGGCATATTCTGTTTCGTTAGTTTTTCTATATTTCATAAATTGAAAAATTAAGAGACCGGAAAATCAGAACTATATTCACGTTCTTCTAAATAGATCTTGGAGAGCAGTTTCAGACAGAAGAACTTAAGTTAGAGGCAAAGAACATTTCGAAGAGGAAAGTCTAATCTAAAAATCATTACCGGGCGCCTAAGACATTCAACTCGTATGTGATATGAGCGACAGGGTAACTTCCAAAAGGAACTTTTAGTGAAACTTTTGCAGGATTAGAAGATCGGCTCTTTCTCAGCTTCGCGGGTCCCGTCGACGTTGACGGCTGCAGATTTCCGTCAAAGACTGTGAATTTTGTTCCAAGGAAGTTCGATCTTCAACAAGTTTAGAAAGAGCAATGTATCAACAAGAGTTTAGAAATATAATTCATCATCAACAGCAGAAAAGAAACCAGCAAAACACCTCCAATAGAAACTGTATTTAGTTTACTAGATCATGTTGTCTACTTCCAATCCATCAAAGCCAAGCTTCAGTACAGTCTCATACGATTTGGAAATTTGTTGCCAATGTAGCAAATCAGTTAACTTGATTAATATATACGCACCTCACTTTGCCAACATACGCTTGGCTCCTCCTCGACATATCATCAGAACGCAGAGAAATAATATAATCAGTACAAGTCGTGTGCTTTAACTTACACGCAGCAAGAAGAAACTTCCCATCATCCGTTAAAGCTGCACGAACACGTAAAAGAAAGAAGTCAATCGAACAACTTCAACTTCAGAACCAAGAAAAAGAGGAAGGAAAGAAGAACAGATTCCAATAGATATGTTTTTGTTCACTCTGTCTATTGAATAAGAACAGTTCAAAGAGAGATAGATGCTCACAGTTGGTTAATCCGAGATATAAATGATACGACTGCGTACTTCGATTACGTTTGATGAAACACTGAACCAGAGAATCCCTTGGGCCAGGCTACAAAACAATACACACCAAAAAAGCAACAATCTTTCATTCAACAACATTACTTTAAGACTCCATAAGAATCGAACGCAGATAGCAAACGCAAACGCAAACGCAGAGTCCAGCTCTGGCTGTCTTTTCATTAGATACGGTTCAGCTCTCAATCAGACACGACACAAGACACATCAGACATCAAAATTCAGTTAATCCACTTTCTCTAGGACATGAAACTGAACAATAAAAATCGTAACTTTATGTCTTAATTCAACCAAACCAAACATGCAGACACAAACAGAGAAGGAGTGGTGAGTGAGAACCTGCTTGAGAGAGATGGGGAAAGTCAGTTTAGAGGAGATCTCAGGGACAGCGACAGTTTCGTTCATAAGCATCCGCCAGGCGCGGCAGACTCCAGCACAAGCCACAACGCTGCGTCGCGAAGGCCAACCGCCACCGTCGGCAGCTTCGACCCTGATAAGAATCTCTCTCAGCAGCTCCTCTGGGATATCTGACCAGCGGTTAGCTTCCGATGACCCGGGAGAAGAGTCGGCGGCGGCAAGGTCGTGCACAACACGATGCGACCTGGAGCGCATCTCCAGGATTAAGCTTCGTATGGTCATACGACTTGAAAGGGGTCGGGATTATATAAAGATTACGGTTATCGGTGATTTTGGGTTTAGGGATTCCGAGAGAGAGAGAGAGAGAATGATTGAGAGAGGTTTTAGGTGGAAGACGAATGTTGTGGTGACGGTCTTGTTGACATTAACCAAAAACTATATTTTTTCAGTAATTATCGACAACATTTATGCTCTGAATTTATTTGTTTTAAATATTTAAATATGTCCAAATTTTATATGGTTGGCAAAAAGGAAAAAGTGTACATTTAGAAAAAGTAAAATCATAGATTTAACTAAAGAAAGTACACTTTATTCGGTTTGAATATTATATTTTTGTATTTCTTTTGTTGAAATAGATTAATGTTGTGTTGTAATATTTTTTTTTTTCGTTTTTTTTTTGTTTCTGATTATTGAGATCTCCTTAAAACATCCTCTTTATATGTTTTTTTTTTGAAACTAAATCTCTTTATATGTTTTGATATAGAATTAAACATCAATCAGCTTCATAGGATGATGGAAACAGCATTTTGAACTTTTGTTTTACACAACGCGATTTACGCATTCGATCAATAAATGATTTGTTCCGAACGAAAGCAAACTATTTTTCTGATAGCAACATGTTGAAAGCGTGAGTATTTTATTACAATTAAAATATTTATGCTACCATTAGGAAAAATACAATTCTGGTTGTTGAGAAAATTATATAAACCAATGGTGGCTGAGAAATCGGTGGTTTGGATAAGATTCCGGTTTATTTAATTGCAAAACAACAATAAAAACTCCAAATGTCGACAAGTTTTAAAAATTGTTTTTTTCTTTATAAATTCAACTAACTATATAAGTTTCTCCAGATGACATGTAACTTGTAATATATTAGTAGTTTAGATATCATATAAGTTGTAAAACATGCTTTTGCATTCAGTTATCACATATTTAAATGCCAACTAAGCTTCATGGGCTATATAATTAGCACTGAAGGAGGAGGTATGTGGGTCCACTAAACAAATATCAAACCATCGCTCTTGATCTATTAGTAGTAGTGGGCCACGCTCTCTATTTCATTCGGTCCCTTCCTATTTATTACCATCATTTTGTTTCTTTTTATTTTTCCTTTGCGAGGCAATTCAACTTTAGATGGAGAAGACAAGCTTTTGAAAATAGTAGGTTCAAGAGGTAAATTTTTTACGAAGTCAAACGTATCGAAGGCTTTTTAGTCAAGGACTTGGATTTTGAATGGAAGATATACATCGTCTTACCCAAAAAAGATAAAACTCTATAAAAAAAGTAGGCCAAAACACAAACTCTATTTTTTTTTCCGTCTGGAATTGGTTCATCCAGAAACTATTTACTATATACTTAATTTTGCCGTATTTTTATAAAATCATGGTAAATAATAGATCGAATCTCTCACTAATCTTTGAGATATGCACATCATTTAAAATGTTAACTGATGTCAGCGGAAGCTATCTAACAGACTAACACTATGTAAAACTAGCGGAGGGATTTAATTAGTTCATTAGTTGTATATTAACTGAGTTTGCCACATGCATACATTTTGTTTGTCGATGTGTATCTTTGGTAGATCGAACTGGATGAATTGATTGAATGGATGAACATATTTAGCAAAACTAGAATCACAAAAACTTAACCTAGACACACCACGTTTTTTTTACCTTCAACACAATCTATGTATCAATGAAAATAGAAAAAGTACATTTGTTTTAAAAAATTAAAACATACGCGTGATTTCATTCTTGGTTGGAAATTAGGTTCTTATTAGAGATATTCGAAGCGAAATTTTTAAATAATCATTGCAAAGGCACACTTACTTGAATCATTAGCCATATATCAGTTATTTATTATGTAAACAAAATTTGGGTGGGCAGTAGCGTAGGTTAGCGTCATGCTTTTCTTTTTCATTCGAATGAGTGGATAAACCAAAAGTGGGTACTCTTACATTAATGCTCTATTCCCTTTTGTGTTTTGTCCCTTTCGCCTTTCAAAGCCAAACCTAACTAATTTGTTGACAAAAAGAAAAAGGCTTTTAATAAAAAACAGTAACAAGAAGAAATAGTTCTAGATAAGTATGGCTGGGTGCTTAATTCGACTAGTCCTATATTCCTGTCATGTCCCAGGCTCGGTACTTCCGCACATTGTATTGTTCGTATTTTTAAATAGCTTTAAACTACTACTATTATTGTAGATATACATATATATATATACATGTTCTTTTTGGGTGAACACTAAGAAAAACCAGATGAATCTATGTGAGATCTATCTCAGCACCCAATATTGTAGAGATATTTTGTACTGTAGAGATATTTTGTGTTTTATAACTCGTATGTACGTTTTAATTATATCGCGGTACAAAAGTTTCCACAGTTGATAATCAATGTGTATTCCAAATATGTACTGTTCAGTTCTGTAATATTCATATCATAGTAAGTACTACATACTATTGGACCGACCACGATTCTCGTTCACGGTTCTTTGTAGTTTCACCCTAGTCATTCATATTATCGTTTATTTATTCATATCTTATCAAAAGCAAACAATAGGTGATATTTGCGAGGTCTGCAAGACTGCAACAATCCGATTGAAATATGATCCACATTTTTTGTTTCTCCCTTGCTGGATTTGTGAGGTTTAGTTTGGGTTGTTCGCTATGGACTGAACTCTTCGCCCCATTTACATTTATGGATTTTGAGTATGGGGACTGGGCTTGGGCTTAAGACATGTAGTCAATATTAATTACACATGATTTTTTGTTGTATATAATGAACATGTGTTGGTTTGCGAACTCGACTTATCACTTATTGGTGCAGTGCCGAGTTAAAGCAAGGAGTAATGCGAAGCGGAACTGGCTAAAAGCTTAGTTTGTTACAGCTTACCACGAGAATCAGAGTACGTATGTACTTAAGCCCGTGTTCATGTTGCGATATGGTGTTGAATCATAACCGAGAACTTGAGAACAGAAGCCTCCACATTGTGATGCTCTATTTTACTTCTGAGATGGTGAATTAATGAATTTTCTTGTGGATGAGGTGTATATAATGACCAACCAACCAATCACACTGATTGAGTTGAACTCGTAAGACGAATAATCCATGTAAAAATGTCCGAAAAACCAAATATTTGTACAGTTGAAAGGAATTATAGTAACCAACTGTGGTTAAAATCCTAGTGTTCGGCTCTATGATTAGTCTGATGAGGCTATGGCGATCCGGATACTCGTTGCTAATTGAAAAGAAAAAACAAATAGTAGTAGAATTGCTTTTTTTTCTTCCTTCTTTTCTCTTTTTTATCACTCAAAGTCGGCTTCGATCTTTATCAAGGCTTTGCAACTTTTTTTATTCGTGTCGTTCGAGTCATAGTCATTAAATAAAATTTGGAACTGGTGCTTAAATTACATGTCGAGATTATCAGGTTTTGAAGGCATGGAATCTTTTGATATATTTGAAATACATGTGACATGTCGAGGTTATCAGGTTTTGAAGGCATATGGACTCTTTTGATATATATAGATGTCGGAGTTTCATACTGCTCCAACTAAGGACAAAGTAAGTGGGCACCAACACAACATTGTAGTGATCATACAATCTGTCACGCACAAATCCTTAAATATATACATGAAATTAATAAGTATTTTTTTGACCAAAGAACGATATATTAAGAGAATTAGAAAGTAACTAAAGGTGTGAGACATGAGAGGAACACTTTTATGCTTTGGCAGCGTTAGGAGCAACTCAATGCATGCTCTAACCATTTGTCATTTTGGAATAATACAAGTATATGATTATATTTATGTGGTTAAATATCATATAACATATCTAATCTATATATCCCTCTCTATTTTTGGCCAGCATCAGTCTGCATATCCGTGTTTTATTTATCTGAGAGAATCATATTCATATCGTACACATATCTTTTCAAGTAACTTTACAATAAGTAACATTCGTACCCGAGAAAAGAAGAAGGTAAACATATGGATATAGGTAAAGTTACAAAAGAAAAAACATGTATATAGGTTCTCATCACTTTAATCTTCTTTATCACCATATGAACCGATTATTTTTATATAGTCTGTACACTCATTACTTTGCAGTTGGGTCTAAATCCGCAAAGCATGATTTAAACTTTTTCAAAAGGTGCTTTAACATGAAAAAGAACAAAGCAGCAGCAGAAACAGACAAATGAAGTCCACCTAATGTAATTTGAAACACATGGGTTCTTCTCACTATAACACACAAATAGTTTACTTTATCTAGGTATTATACATGTAAACAAAAAAAAAATCATATAAACATAGAATGCCTGTACATATAATGAGTAATACTTATTGAGTTTATATGCTACGAATATTTGTTCGTCTATTGGTCCTAAATATAACACATGGTGAACTTGAGATCAAATGATATCATCTTCGCTATAACTTATTTATGTCTTCAACAAAAAAAGTAAAAGCTTATATATACATGCAAATACAAATGATTATTTAATTGAAATGATTAACATCGACTCACAATGTCAATAGGGATAGCAAAAAAGAAAGATTAAATATAATATATAGCTTAGTGACGAAATGAAAAATGTTTTAGTTTCTTCTGTTTATTATGACGAACACGTGAAAACCAAAACGCTCATTTGATGTATAAGTGAAGTGAGCTATCGTAGTGCTATAACGCCACGAAACCAGAGCGAGGCGGAGGAGACGACGAGAAAGAGGAGTAAAACTCCGGCAGGAGGATGAGACGGTGGAGCAGGAGAAGAAACCGGCGGAGAAGCGAAGGGAGCAAAGGCGAACGGGTCAGGGTAGGAGGAGTCGTCGCTAGTGTCGGGATCAGGAGGGCTTGGAGAAGCAGGGATTGTATCGGCGCCGGCTCCGGAAGGTAAAGCGTCACCAGGTGAAGGGAGCAGAGGAGCTATCTCTGGTGAAAGCTCTTGAAAGGGAGAAATGGATGGAGAAGATGGTAAAGAAGAAGAGAGAGAAGAAAGAGAGGAGAGAGAGAGGAAGAGGATGATGATGAGAAGGTTATTGAGAAAAGAGGAAGCCATCTTCTTCTTCATCTCTTTTTGGTTTAAATGATGAAAATCAAAGTTGAGTTATTTTTTGTTGGATCTGTCTCTCTCTCTATTGCTGATCGGAGTGCATTTTGAGATGTAATGATGATGTCTCTATATAAAAGAGCTTTACCACTCTTTAAAACCTAGAAAAAGTAAATTAGTATTATACTGTATTTTTTCTTTTGGAGGGAGAAAGATCTTACATGTAACTCTTCATTGCAAAAGTTAAGTAAATGTATATACATATACTTATACATGTAATAGTTTTCAGTTCCCGATAAAGTACTTTACTGTTTCTTTTGTTTCTTTCATAGTAATCAATCATAATTCACGATATAGAACGAATTGAGCAAGTAATCGCTAAACTCCCATATCTGATACTCCTTATTAATCTCTTTTTGTATACTATATGTTTATAGTTTAGCTATTACCTACAATGCGTGCATAATGATCTCTAGCTATTATATTGTAAAACCAGTCGGAGTTAAAGGACAGTAAGTCTATATTGTTGGAGTTGGTTCAGTGGGAGGGAAAGTTGATACTTTTCGTACCACGTGGCGCGATTGAAATGGTTGATGTGTTTCAAGGATATAATTGGAGACTTTGAATTTTGCTACAAAACCACAACGGCTGATTCCTTTTTTCATTTACATTTTCAAAATATTTTACTATATGATTTGAACTAGCTGATCATCTTAAACAGAAAAAGACAAAAAGTCAAGAACAATAATTTAGCAACATCTATGAAAAGGGTCCTATATTTACTAAAGTAACCACCAACTCGAACATTCAATCCAGGGAAGTAGTTTGTAGGTACCAAACTGTAGTGGAGAGAACTACGATATACATTGAAAGATAATAAATCTTGAAATTTCGAGCTTCAATGTCACATGGTTTTGAGTTTGTCTACCTCGTACATATTCAGAAACTACAGCTTAAACCTAGTTTAACAACGAGACAAGACGAAATTGTAGATATACTTGCATTAAACATATAACAATGAAAAGACTTTCTTTAATCATGATGATTAAACTGTTACCTCGGTTCCGAAAACTTCAAAATTCAACGATAAGGCAACCTCTGCAGCTCCACAGCAACGAGAGAAGCGACGCTATTAAGACCAGCGACGTCTGAGTTCTTGATCTCAGAGACAATGGCGTTGATCTTATACACATCCTGTCCTGATATTGACAAAATCATCGCCTGCGATAGGTACTGCTTGCACGCATAACCCAAACAATGCAAGATTCTCTTCAGAACCAACAATTGTAGCTCCGTGCTCTTCCTCCTGCGCCACGAGTCTAGAATCGGTGTGATCTTAGGAAGATTGGTTAAAAATCCCGTCGTGGCTTCTCTCGAAGACGCTTTAAGAAGCAACACGACGCATTCAGAGGCAATATCTGCGGCTGCAATGCTTGTGTCATCTATAGCCGCGAGGTCCAAGAACAAGCCAATGTTGCTACCGAAATCTGCAATGTCTCTTACACATTCTTGTGGATCGACCTCAAATGTAAAAGATGCGTCTGATAAAAGCGTTGGTTCTTTCGTGTAGTTTGAGCTGAGACCTTTCTTGTTCCCAAGTGACCGTAGCAGAAAAGCTCTGCAGAGACTTAACGTAGGCTCAAGGAAATCTTCCATGTCTTTGGCATTCACGAATTCTAGCAGGTTTCCGATTCTTCTCACTACTTTGAGTTGAGAAAGTAGTTTGGTTTCCATCTCTGGAGCCGAAGCTAACGCAAGGCAGAGCTTGACGTTGTTCACATTTGCGCTTGATAAGTCTCCGAGAAGAAACTCGAAGCATTGTGAAACTGTATTCTGATGCAGTATGTTGGAGATTTTGATGTAATCAAACTCAACGAGCATGACGAGGAGCTTTTGTGCGTAAGCTGGAATTGGATCTTCGTCTTGGATCAGCGCAGGGTAGAGTGGGAGGAAATGAGAGTTGGATATTGATTTCAAATCCTCAGATGTTTGTTGCTCGATTTCGGTGCATTCGGTTAAAAGAATTGTCATTGAATCAAACCAGATCTTCAAACAGAGGAACCGAGCATCCCCGTCTTTGTTCCCGTTGTAAATTGCAGCCAGAGATGGGAGAATCTCACGGATAATAATCTCAGCATTTTGTGTAACCAGAGGAGCATCTTCTGCTATGCATTCTAGAACTTGAAGAAGGGTTATACGGAAATCATCTCTTCCCTGCAAATTGTTAACAAGTCATGAAAATTTGCACAAATATGTCATATCAAGGTTCACAGTGACCATGATAAAGACAAGAGAGCAAATGGAGAAGATGCTTAAAGCATCTTAGATCTTGAAACATATATCTATAATGAACAGAGGAAATAAGTAATTTAGGTGAAAGTTACCGATACTGGTTGTAAGAAATTCTTAATTCTGTCCTATATGCAATACGAACCATACTATCGTAGCGTAACTATGAGTCTATGATAAGACAAGAAATTTAAACGTTGACAAGCGACTAATCAAACCCCCATCAGTGCAAATAGATAACACGGAGCATTTCATTTTAAGTAAGAGAGTAATATAAAAAGGGGATTGCAAATTAAACTGTAGCTACGAACCTGAAATGAGGCTTCCACAAGTTTTGTAAGATTTGCCAACTGGCGTAGAATTTGTTGGGTTACCAATTTGTTCTTAAACGAAGAGCTTCCAAGAAGATGAAGAACCACAGGGAACAAGTGTGCGTTAGTCTTTAGAGCAGCTCGACTGTTAAGGGCAGAGACAGGTCCATGGCGTCTTCCTGTCATTAGTTGCTGGATATCACTGGTTATTGTATCCAGCAAACCCGGTATTATAGAGGCGATTACATTCACGAATGCCTCAAGACACTGTTGCACATAACTGTCTTTTTCTTTGGCTAATCTGTCCACCACAGGAAGAAATCTGGTATTGCAGAAGAAATTTGTTAGCCATCGCCTACTATTTTTGCAGAGAAGTGCAACAAAGAGAACAGCTTTCCCCCTCAGAACTTCAGTTCCTTGCTCTATGATGGAAAGCAAACTAGGGAAAAGATTTTTCTCCTCTGTCAGTGTCACAAGATGCCTTCCAAAGCTTGGGAATGTGTGACTTCCAATCATAGCCATATTCAGAAGGTTTAAGCAGACTTGCTGCTCTCGTGCGCTGCCTTTGACAAAAGATGAAGCTATTTCCTTTAATGAAAGCTTTTCTACAACCGTCTGAATGCACGGAGGGTTAAAACGAGCAAGACGGACCAAACATGATCCCGCAGTCTGCCTCATGCTCTCCTGTTTCCCAGCTGCCCTGTAAATATAGCAGAGGTTGCTTATCAAATCTTGGCTGGAGAAACGGGTGGCCCAATAGGCTCCTTGACTGCAGATGTTTTCTATTGTCCTTAGCGCGTAGAGTTGAGTCAGGTCATCTTCTCCTTTGCGTAAGATAGATGATACAAGAGAGATCAAGGCATTTGAAACCTAGTTCAAGAAAAAAAAGAATCTACTTAAATAGGAACCAATGAAAAGATAGAAACATTTAGATCAAGCAATGTACTTTGGTCAATGAGAATTACATAAAAGCCTAATAATCCTCAATTTAAGAGTAACAATCATGGAATGCTGACCTGCCAACCTGATGCAGACCGGGTTTCTTTCGATGGGGATTCGGTTGGTTTGAAATCCTTATGCTCATTTTGAGTTGAGATGTAGAATAGCAGCTCACCTAGAGCTGCCATAGAGAACCTTCTCACCTTTTCATGCTTGTCTCTGAGGCCATTAGTAAGAGAGTCTAAAATACCAGAATTTGCCAAGTCATCTTCAATAGAAGTAGAATGCCGAATCAACAAACCAATTAATGAAGCAATTTGTACACGAAACGCAGGGGTCTTGGATAATCGCAGAACTTTAACAAGCACAAGCATTATTGGCCCGTTGGTCAAGATGTTGGCTGCATCAGCATTGCTACTCAGTGTCTCGAGGTATCTGATTAAATTTTGTTTCTCTGAGATGCCAGCACTACTCCCACTAAGAACCGTTATGATCCTATTGTTAAGCGGTTCTAGTTCTTGCTTTCCCATCTTACCAAAATCAGAAGGCTGTGGTGCTTCGAATGAGAGAGAAGGCACAGCTTCTTTGTCAGATTTTCTGCTGGGCATGACAGGTCTAACAGAAAGATCAGATAAATGCCAAAGGACGTCACTAAGGCTATTAGGTGTTTTAGAAGAGTCGTGATTAACAGTAAACCCAGAA
Source organism: Sisymbrium irio (assembly GCA_000411075.1). Classification (NCBI taxonomy): domain Eukaryota; kingdom Viridiplantae; phylum Streptophyta; class Magnoliopsida; order Brassicales; family Brassicaceae; genus Sisymbrium; species Sisymbrium irio. Next base: position 76,035 of record KE153929.1, read on the forward strand.
ACTTCTCTTCCTCTGTGAGTTTTAAGTTGAGGACTAGCACTAGGTAGCGCAGCTGACACTTCAGTAGACTCTGATTGCTCTTCGTGGCAATCTCTGCCTTCAGCCGACGTTGGTGTTTCAGTTTCAGCCGAATTCTCATCAGGCACATTATTGCTCTTAACTTCTTGTTTTCTGTGACTCTCATTTTGAGTCAAAACTCTTTCATCTTGTGCAGAAGAGGTGTTCTCATTTCCTTCTGATTCATCTGGTCCCTCCTCATCATTGTCTTCATCAAAATCAAGTTCCATATCAGTGTTCTCGATCTTCACTTCAGCACAGTTCTCGTTGCTATTGGGTAAGGGTCTCCTGTAGTTTTCCTTCTCATTTTCCTTTTGGAGATTTGCCTTTGCGATCCTTGACAATCTTAGAATGTTCACCTGTCTTTTAGCGCCCGAACGACCTCCATGCTTTTCTTCAGCTGCCTTACTAGGAAGCTTCGTTTGAGCTTTAGAACCACCAGGAGTACCCTTTTGTGGCGTCTCATGACCTCTTGAACCTTGATTGATGTTCTCATTGTGCTTTGAACCCCCTCTGGGATCCTTCTCCCGACACTTTGGAGGGGTCTTGTTTGGTCTTTCTCCGTTATGCTCTGAAAGACATGGCTTTGGATGTATGCCAATCATATTATCAAAAGCAGGCTGAGAAGGCAGCTGTACTAAATTTATCTTACTCTTCCAAAATGCATGACCACAGAGATCTGCCCATTGTATTCTTTGAGCTGGGTCTTTGATAAGAAGAGACTCAATGAGATTGACAAATGGCCGGCTTGCATTTCCAGGCAGTGGAGGAGTTGGATCTGAATGAATAGATTTCACAAGCTGGGTGAACTCTCTTGCCACAAAAGGCGGCCTCCCTGTGTAACATTCATATAACACACAGCCAAGTGCCCATAGATCAGAAGCAAAAGAATGGACCCCGCCATCTTCATATAGTTCTGGAGCCATATAATACGGAGTTCCACGTTTTCCCTGATGCAATTTGTCACAGGAGATTAGTATTTACGGCATACAGCTTCCAATGAAATTAGAGATCGCAGATTCACTAATGCTGTATAGCTTATATAGAAGATAAAGTGGGAACGGAAGAAACTGTTACCGCGGAAGGAGATTTAGAAATATCATCTAGCTTCCTTGCCAACCCAAAATCACACAGCTGCAACACAGAACAATATGAGATCATTTAAACCAAATAATCTACACATCAGCATAGAAAATGCAGAACATGCTTACCTTAATATGCCCATTTTCATCAAGTAAGATGTTTGATGGTTTCAGATCACAATAAGTAATTCCTTTCGAATGTAAGAACCTGGGAAATTCCGGAAAAAAAAAGTGTCCATAAGAGAAAACATTTTATATATGATCCTAGAAGTAGTGTCAACAGCTAAGAAAAGGAGCTTACAGGAGGGCTATGACAAGATCATAGGCAAGACCATAGACTGAATCTTCTGGCAGCTTACAGTCCTGCAGAACAAGTGAGTTTCAGAAAAAGCATGTGACGTACCATCAACAAGAAAGATGAAACTACAAGTGATACCTGCTGCAGTAATGTCCTGAGATCACCCCCAACGCAATATTCCAGAACTAACCACATGTGAGCAGAAGTTTCGTACCTGAGAGACCCACAAGAAGACGATAATTAGAAACAAGTATATATAGATAGGGAGACAGATAATTGTTTAGATAATAGCTAAGTTTGTACCACGCATTGAACTTGAGTACGTTTGGATGATTTAGCGAGTGAAGGATCCTGACCTGCAGAAACGATGCGCGAAGAATTACCAAAGTATTCAATATCCAAGTCAATTCAAAAATCAATTCGGTCTTTTGGACTCACAAACATCATCCATAAATAGAAACTTAACGATCTCTAATTGAAAAAATCTAGAGTGAATCCGTCACTTAAAATCAGGAAAATCTCAGGTAAAACCAAGCATGAAATCACTAATTCGGCAAAGAGGAGACAGATCTCAGTGATTACCTCTTGAAGAACCTTGCTCTTCCGCGACTTTTCCACACTCTTGCAGGCAAAATACTCAATCGTCTTCTTCTTCCTTCCTTTGTACACAGTCTGCAAACGAAATACGAACGGATTTCAACAAAAATTACAACATTCCGGAAACGAAGATTCTCGGGGAATGGTAAAGCAGATTAGAGATTACCGAGCATTTGCCATGCCCAATAGCTTCGTATATGTGGTACTGGTTCATCGTCGAAGCTCAAACTCGCCTGAGATCCGATTCGGAATTTTCTGAACTCTAAAGAGAATTAGTGGCCGTTGTTGAATCGATCTGGGAAGAGAGAGAAACACAGGGGGGAAAATGGTAGAGGAGAAAAAAATGGAGAAATTCAAAATTCAAACCCTAAAGAGAGAAGTGGACAAATTTAGGATAATTATTAATTTATTATTTTGAAAATGAGGAAGCTGCCGGATCTTTTTCTTTGTTTTGAAAATTCAAAATGATTAGCTGGGCTTCTTCTCGGGCCCATTGTGATCGTTAGCCCATTTATCCTCTTTCTCTGTGAGATATTTTCCCGCCAAAATGAGTTGGGAAAAGGGCTTTTTACCGCCGTGGAAAGGGGAAGATCAGTAAAGTTGAGCGGCGAAAACTGTAAAAGTAAAAGACTGGCAAAGACTACGACGGAGCCTTCGCCACAGTTCTCTCTGACGTCGGCCTCGTAGACAGAGTGAGCTCCTTAATATTTTTTCTCCTTCCTTATCTTAGTATTGGGTATTTGTATCTCTATCATAAGCCATCGCTAGGGTTTTATAATTTTATCAAATGTGTTTCTATTCAAATAGAATTGTTTTTTACGTTTCTTCTGATTTTGAAATATTTCAGTTTGTCTTGGCTTTTTGAAAGTTTTACAGCTCTTATCTTCGCTGCGTTGAATGTTAAATTTATGCCTCAATTGCTTTATATAGAAGTTAATCTTGTGCACTCTTTTTGAAAGTTTGGCTTGGTTGTTGATTACGTCTCATTGCTGTGTTAAAGCAAAGGACTGAACCTGATCATAATGGAGGAGCTACTCAAGGCTAACGCAGTGGTGGAAAAGACTAACCTTGATGATGTTTCCGAGCTTGGTGCCGAGCAGGTGCCACTTCATCCCAATCATACCTTCTCTTCAGCCACAAACGCCGGTGAGAAGAGAAAGAGGGAAGGATTGGTGAGTGGAGACAGAGAATCTGGAAACAGCAGCGAGACTGAACCACAAGTTATTATAGTTGGTGACACTAAAGCTATAAAAGATTTTGCCTTTGGTGGAGGAGAGCAGTCTCAGAGGTCTGTGTTTGGCAAGCGACAGGCTTTGGATGTGCAGAGCAATATTAGTAATCTTAAAGGGGGGTTTTTGGAAAAGGACGAAGCAGGAGAAGAACCAGAAAGAGCAAAGCAGGATTCAGCTTTTAATGACTTTGATAAGATGAGGGAAGAAACCAATTTTGCAGTTGGTCAGACATGGGCTCTTTATGATACAGTGGATGGGATGCCTAGGTTGTATGCTCAGATCACCAAAGTTTCAGTTCCCGGTTTCTGTCTTAGTGTCACAAGCCTGATCCAGATGACAAGGAAGAAATACAGCGGTATAAAGAAGACTTGCCTGTTTCTGTTGGTAGGTTCAAACTCGGGAAAAGCGAGGATATTAAAGATCGCGGAAGGTTCTCTCATCTGGTTCGCTGCAATGAAGCGAGTAGCACAGGTAAATTCAGTGTATACCCAACAGAAGGAGAAACGTGGGCTATCTTCAGGGGTCGCTACAATATCTACTCGCTCAGGAACATTGACTGGTCACCAGATCCTGCTTCGCGCTGTAAATATAACTATGCATTCGTCGAAATCGTTTCAGAAGAAGATGCTGATGGATCTAGAGTACCTATTGGATACTTGCATAAAGCAAAAGGTTTTTCAAGTGTGTTTTGTCGCTTTGCTAAGGAAGTTGATAAATCTTACGTTGTTCGTTTCGGTAATGAACAATTCTCCCATCGTGTTCCGTCATTTAAGACGACTGGAATAGAAGCAGTAGGCGTTCCACGAGATGCTTATGAGCTGGATCCCGCAGCCTTACCAGTAAACATCAAAGAGATTGACGTCCCTTTACATCTACCAGAAGAGCCTACAGTGTCAAGCTCCGAAGAGGATAATACCCATTCGCAATGTGTTTATTTTGCTAGTAAAGGAATAACTTTTCAAACTGGCCAAGTCTGGTCATTTTGCAGTGGTGACGATTACTTGCCCCGGTACTATGGCAAGATTCAGAAGATCACGTTTATTCAGGCTTTTGAGCAGGATCCGGTAGTTAAGTTGCATATAGGTCGGCTAAAGGCTAGACCTATCAAAGGCGTCATCCAGTGGATTGACAAGGAAATGCCTATCGGCTGTGGGAATTTCAGGGCAAGAAAAGTTCTCGAGATATTCACTGATCTTGATGTGTTTTCACGGCAGATAAGCCCAGAGTCCTCTGGAGATGGGAATGATTACAGCATAATGCCCAAGACTGGTGATGTCTGGGCAATATACAGGAACTGGAGTAAAGACATTGAAGTCGTTCATCTGCAACTTCAGACTTATGATCTTGTGGAAGTTCTTGATGATAAAGTGGACTACAAGGTCTTGCTGTTGGCTCCTGATGGTGGCTTTAAATCAGCCGCTTCTGCGGGTTTTGGTTCGGTGTATGTGGCTGCTACTGAGCATTGGAGTGATGGCGCTGATGTGAGATTCACAATCCCGAAAGCTGAACTGCTCAGATTCTCGCATCAAGTTCCAACTTCGAGAGTAACAAAAGAGATACATGGAGCTTTGCAAGAAGTCTATGAACCTAATATTTGAGGCATCTAAAAGAGGATAACAATATGGATTTAACCTTTTTTTAGTTGTTGTACTCACTAATTAAATTGGTTTGAGCTAATTCATGTCTCTGTTTAAAGAATTTACAAACCATTGATATTTTGTATCATAATTGTGAAATCTCTCTTGGAGGACAGAGATAGTAAAATGGTACGCAAGCTAGATTTGGAATAGTTCTTCAAATGCAAACCTTTTTAGTCCTAAGTTATTGAATCTGTAAAATTAGGTTGATGTGGAAGAAAGTATCATTGTTTGAGGAACTGTGCTAAAAGCTAAGACTTGCATCGAAAGTGATTGTCATTAAAAGACACTAGCAATGACGAAGAAAAGGTTAGTTTACTAGATATATAAGAGTTTCATTGCAGGAAAAGAAAACATATGAATATGTTCTCGAGTTATAACATTGTTTTGCAATCATCTTAATCTTCAGATTGGAGCTGACATTCTTTAGGAAGTCTTGATGTATAGATTGTCAGCAAAAAGGTAAACAATGTGAATCTATTAATTAACATATTCATTGTTATCTTTTTAACAGATTGTAAGTTTGGCTTTTTTTTTTTGAACGTAGGTTTCTTAATTTGGCTATTTACCTATTTAATATATAAACTATGTGAATACTTTCGTTTAGGTTGATAAATAATCTCTAGCATCAACCTGAAACTGAGTTACAAAACTGCAACTTACAAATATGAAGTTTTAATGGTTGCATGATTTATTGATGAGCAAAGTTCTTTATATTCCCACAAATAGAATCTTTTGTTTGGTGAGACTATGACCTGAAGCAACAGTTTCTGCTGGTAATCACAAAAACAATTCAAGTTTTTCTTAGTTCTTTCTATTTAAAATTATTGGTGAATTCTGTTTTTTGTTTAATCATTATCGATTTTTTTTTTTCAAGTCATTATTGCCACTTCTAAATTAGCAATGAGAACCAAGTATCCTCTTCCGAGAAAAAAAAATATGAAATATGAAATAAGAATTTTGCTTCATTTTTCTCTCTGTATGTTCCTTTCCGAAGTGCCATCTTCATATAAATAAACTATCAAAAACTAAATCTGATTGGAAATAGAAGCATATATATCAGACGGATTGTGGGAAAACATTATAAGAGTCTAGGAGATATAAACAACTTACACGCTCGACATCAGATTTAAATTAGCTCGATGAAGTGAATAACTAAAATAAAACAAAACGTGATAAAAAGTAATATAAATCCCGCACAGCTCGATCTAGTTGTTTGTTAACTCGATTCTCTGACTCTAGAGCTGAAACAACACAGTGTGGATCAACGAAAAGGAAGAGAAATGATTGATTTTTTTTTTTTTTGCTTTTTTGGTCACGAGGGTACTCTATTTTGTTCTCTAAAACCCGACTGTATTTAATTTACATGAAAAAATCTATGAAGAACCTACCTCCAATAGTTACAATAGTTGTTTATGCTTTCATATGTTATTCAACATCTGTTAAAACAATTTGTCCTTTAACAATGTTCAAACTACTCGTAGTTTTGATCAAATGGTCGATGATCCAGAAATTCTGCTTCCATAGATAACGCATATAAACACTAGCTAAACAAGGCTAATGCATGACATGAGCGTAATCACCATCTCAGTTTGTACAAACTTTAAACTTGTAAACAGCTGCCACTTAACTGAGATTTTTATCAAATAACACAATATATTCGTTGTGCTTTTAGTATGTTCTCCCATAGATGACATTGCATATATAAAAAAAAACTTATTTTGTCTGCTTGCATGTAGGGAAAATCAATTTTACGCTAAAAACTAAACTCTTTCAGACGAGGGAACGAAAAAGACGAGAGAAAATTAAAATTTTAGATCTAAAATATTTTGCAAAAAGCGACTTATCTTTATCCTTTTTATTAAATTTTAGATCAGTAGTAAAGATGAAGTTATGAAGCCTTGAATGATCAAGGTCCATCTCATTCCGTAAAAACTCTGAAGCTTCAGCACTAGTCTCCTCAAGAACATCTCAAGAGTAGAGATGGACCTCAAGTTGACGCCGTCATCTGGGGTTGGTTAACGGGTCGCACCATATTGTATTTGCTTTTGTTTGTGGTATGATGTGAAGTTGTTTCTTTGTGTGTCATTGTAGACGACGATACGTATAACAATAATAAAAGTTCTTATTTTGTTTATTTTGTCTACATCTACTTGCGTGGGGAAGACAGCTGTATTGCTGAATAGATAAATACCAAAACGAAAAATAGAGAGTAAACGCTACAAACACTTTGGAAATATACGTTCCAAGATTATCTTAGGAGGGTTTAATAGGAGTTGGATTTATAAAGAGTTTGATAATTTTAAAAGTTGAAAGATTTATTAAATTTGAAAAGAATTGTAGAGAGTTATGTATTTAGAAAATCAGTATAATTTTTTTATAATAATGACTATAAGAATCTTAGGGATATATGTAATATTTTCAAAATCTTATTTAATGAGTTAAATTGATTAAAATCCAACTCCCAATAACATTAGATTTTCATGGAATCATATAATCTTTAAAAACTAAACTTTTTGAATAACAATAGATTTGATAAATAATTAAGAAATCATCAAACCAATAACACTAGATTTAATATAAATGTTTAAATCCATAAACCAATAACAATAAATTTTGGAAATTTCAAAAGTCATGAGAAATCTAATTCCCACTAATCCCCCCCCTAGAGTTTTTAGATTAAATCTAAACACCAAACCTCATGCTTAGGAACTTAGGCCTCGACATTGCATCCTTGTCCCTTTTCATTTTACAAGAAGAGATAATCATGTAATCGCACATCAATTAGCTAAACATTGTTTTCTCGATTTTAATTTTTACAGTTCAACTATGAACTATGTACCCATCTTAGTGGCTTTGTGAATCATTGTATTCTGATTATGTAAACTTTTATTGATATTAATAAAATGATTTTTGCCGTAAAAAAAACCTAACTTCGTCTGGCACATGATGTTGAGCCCATGGCCCTTTTTGGCCAATTAGTTCAAATTATAGAGTCCAAGGTGGGAATTTCCGAAACACTTCTTTCCCATGTGGTGGGATATTCTTTATACGCTAAAGCCACGTGGCACATCTGAGCCGTTGATTTGACTGTTGAAATCAACGGGGTAAAATGGAGCGGAAATATACAGTCGTGGTTTTCGTTGTTTCCACTTTTAAAATTAATCTCACTTTTAGTTTTTTTTTTTTTACGCTTCGGTAATTACTTTTGTTTTTACGCTTGTCAAGAAAATAAAAGAACATACGAACATTTTATTTTATTTCTAACTCCAGTTTTTCACCCTTTGTTTGTTATACGTCAAAAGAGAAAGAGTGTATTTAGAGAACAAAGTGGTTATTTCAAAATCTGAGGGTAAATGGTTATATTTTTGGAGAGTTGGTTTGATATTCTAAAAACTTTTTATATTTTCAAAACTAAGTTTCTAATGAAGTAAAAATAAAATATCACCATCATTTTGAAATTTTAAAATTACAAAATCTATTTAATTTTTTTTTTCAAAAAGTTTTTGAGTTCAAGATATATCTTAAACTACATATTTTAATTATTTTTTCTATTTTAAACTACATATAAATGTGTATACATATATATCACTATATGCACATGACAATTATAAATAGAAATATGTTTTGTTCTTACATAAAATAAATTATCTATAACTATAACTATGTTTCTGAACAATTTTTTGACTTCATATATGTAATTATTGATATTTCATTTATAATATTTTGCAAAATCATTTGAAATATTTATATTTGGAGTGGTATTACTGTTATGTTGTTTGATTTTTTCCAGAATATTATGTTGTTTTTAGTATCTAAAATATTAGTTTTCAAAGTTTTTAAAATAGGGGTTAGTTTTCAAAATATTTAAAATATTTGTAATATTAGATCAAATTTTCTCTTATATTTTTGACTCCTATAATTTACACATTAAATCATATTGAAATCCATTCAGAAAAATAAATCAAATGAATTGTAAAAATCTATTAAAAATAACTAACTCAAGATTTTTATTTTTATTTTAATTCTTATATTTAAATATTTAATTGAATAAAAATAGATTTCAAACTCTATTAATGATGAGATTGTAAATACAAAACAATCAATATATCAAATACAATAACTAATACCAACAAATTTTAATAAAGAATTTTAAATCAATCATTGTTTAACAATGGAATATAAAACTTATAAAATTACAGAAAAATCTCTATAAATTAATAACGTTGACCCGATAATATTTTATTAATTTATAGAGTGATTAATTAGATCAAAAACTTAATTTGGAACTAGAAATTCTATTAGTTTATCGAAATATTAATTTATAGAGTTCATACTGTAATTTTAAATAATACCACCTGACAAAATTTTAAGGGAAATTACGAAATGGGACATAATGGATTTGATTTTGTCTCTTTACCCCTTTCTATATTTTTACTTTATTTACCTTTTTAACATATCTAATAAATTATTAAAAATAACTTTAACAGCAAAAAAAATTTGAAAAATTCAAAAGAAAGAAAAAATTATTGGAAGAATGTAAATAGTTATATTATATTTTATAAAATTATGGTTATAAGTGAAAATAATATTTATTATATCTTTTTCAGAAATTATATTTTACTGTTTAAAGGGTTGTAAAATATATATTTTACAAAATTGATCTTAGTCTACTGTGTTTAAAATGTAAATTTTACAGTTTTTTAATAAATTTATGCACACATAAAATATAGTTTTTACCAATACCAGTATTTTAAGATTTAACTGATTTGATAGAATACACGTTTTCATGTTTTCTCTATATTTTATCAATTTTCCGGAATATATATTGTACTGAGCGTATAAGTATCCACCATCGGTAGAATTCATTTTCCAAATGTTTTCTTTTTCTACGGGTGATAGAATATACATTCTGTGATATTATTCTAAATCTATAAAATATGCTAACTAAATATCCATCAAATCTATCCAAATATTTTCGGGGAAAAAAAACTGTTTGTACGGAGTTCCCAAAGATCAGAAGCAAAAGAATGGACCCCTCCATCTTCATATAGTTCTGGAGCGATGTAATACGGAGTTCCACGTTTCCTTGCATGCAAGTTATCACAGGAGATTAGTATTTACGGCATACAGCTTCCAATGAAATTTTTGAGGTCGCGGATTCACTAATGCTGTAAAGCTTATATAGAAGAAAAAAAATGGGAACGGAAAAGACAGTTACCGTGGAAGGAGATTTAGAAATATTATCTAGCTTCCTTGCCAACCCAAAATCACACAGCTGCAACACAGAACAATATGAGATCAT
>KE153929.1:86377-100436 GCA_000411075.1 Sisymbrium irio
AATATGCTTACCTTAATATGCCCATTTTCATCAAGTAAGATGTTTGATGGTTTCAGATCACAATATGTAATTCCTTTCGAATGTAAGAACCTGGGAAATTCCGGAAAAAAAAAAGTCCATAAGAGAAAACATTTTATATATGATCCTAAGAAGTTAGTGTTGAACTGGTAAGAAAAGGAGCTTACAGCAGGGGCTGCAGGGCTATGAAAATATCATATACTGAATCTTCTGGTAGCTTGCAGAACAAGTGACTTTCAGAAAAGGCTGTGACCTCCCATAAACAAGAAAGATAAACCTACAAGCAATACCTGCTGCAGTAATGTCCTGAGATCACCCCCAACGCAATATTCCAGAACTAAATACATGTGCGCAGAAGTCTCGTACCAAAGAGACCACAAGAAGACGATAATTAGAAACAAGTAAAATAATTAGAGAGCTAGATAATTATTTAGATAACAGCTAAGTTTGTACCAAGCATTGCACTTGAGTACGTTTGGATGATTTAGCTAGTGAAGGATCCTGACCTGCAAAAACGATGCAGAAAGAATTACCAAACTATTCAATTACCAAATTTTTTTTTTTTAATTTTGCTGTGGATAAGCATTAAGGGATAAACTAAAGGAAAAAACCTAAATATTAATGCTCGCCCTCTATTAGATTCTCTTCAGACACTTTTCAATCTCTCTGCCTCTCTCGATTTCACAATGATTGATGCGGAACAGGTTCGGTTCATATGCGGAGTTATTGGTACGATCCATCTACTCTCTCTCTCACGGTCGATATGCCAACCATATGTACAGTATACATGTATTTCTGTGTGTTTGAATATATATCTGGCGGATTTCTTTATATGTTATTTGATGTTCATTCATTAACTTTGAATGGCAAGGTTTATATTATCCTTACCCGGAATTTTGATCGAAAGTTAGTGCATTTAGTGGGTGCTGAGCTCGTGTATATATGGCGGCTCTCTTTATTAAATTTCTTTGACCTAATTCGTGATCGATATTATTTAACCTAAATGTAGTCTCGATTGATTCAAGCCTCACATTGAGAAATTTCTTGTGAGCACAAAATCGCCATAGCTATGTGACTGATACTGTCTTTCCTTCCTTGCAGGAGTTGTTATGTACTCGGTGATCTGCGCTTATCCATTGTAACTACTAACTATTATCCTTCATGCACGTGTCGTTTGAGATCAATCTTATCCGTTTAGAAAAATTCTATCTTGAGTCAAACTTATGATTTATGTACAGGCCTCGTTTCATAACACCAGACATTCAGAAATCAGTGGCGACGTTTCATCCAGATAACTTTGTACTGAGGATGCTGCATTGTGTGTTATGGTTTATATATAGTCTCCCTATGGTTCATGAGGATGGTATCTTTATTAGCATCATCTGTTGCCTCGGGGTTTCAATCAATCTCATCTACTTAACGGTGTTTTTCGTCTACTCTGAAGGGGAGAAGTTGAAACATGACAGTGTATGTTGTTCAATCCTTCGTTTTTGTTTTGACATTCATGATGATCGATTATTAATGATTGCTGATGGTGATGATGCAGAGGAACGTGGTGATAATTTTGGTTGTTGGGCTAATTGCTGTGACAGTCGTTGTTTTGATTACGAATTTGGCATGTGAAACTGTTGCTTCTAAACACAAATTCCTTGGTTTGACTTGTCTTGTCTTCGGACTTTTCTTGTCGACAGGTCATATAGCTACTATCGTAAGTCCTCGCTAATGTTAATAGAATTTATTAAATATGGGTTTTGGATTTCGCTTAATTTGTATTTTTTTGTTGTTGTTGATTTTTTGCGGGGCAACAGGGAATAGCTGTGGAGACGAATAGCTTTGAGCACATGCCATTTTGGTGTTGTGTCCATAATCTACTATACAATGTCATCTTGATTGTTTACTCGTCGATCTACCTAGTCGATATTTATTTCCTTGTAAGTCGTATTCTCAATTCGAAAATTTGATTTTAAATTAACGGACTTGATTTTATTGTAATGTCTTCTGGTTTGTGTTTTTGCCTTGTTCTGTAGATATTGAATGTAGTTGGGGCCTTCCTCTCTGCCTGCCAGGTAGTCATTCATCCTTTCTACAGTCGTCCAAAGGTGAAAACGGACAAGGTGAAATCAGCTTAACAGATAGAGATGGGAGGAATTTACATCGTTTATGAACTCTCAAATGATTTTCTTTTTTTTGTTCGTAGCAAAGATATTAAGAAATCTTAAATGCTTTTATAATTATGAATGTTTGAATAGTCTAGATTCTTGTCTTCCTTACAACATAATTAAAATCGAAGAACTAATTAACTTTCATCAGCTCCTTAGAAATGGTTGACGCACTACTAAAATCTCTCTGCAACTTCTTCATTAGCATGTCTTTTAAATAACTCTACTATCAATCATGTGATTTTGATTTTTGATATAACTTTTAAACAAACAAAAAAATTACCACAGAGCTGTCAATAATTAATATTACCAATAAAATTCAAACAAAAGACAGAAATTCAAACAAAAGCTAATGTATTTTTTTTCCGCCCTTACACTTTCTCTTCTTCTCCGACAAAAGTCTCGGCCACTTACAAAGTGTAACAGCGGGAAAATTTCATAAATGTGTTGAGATTTTTAATACGATTGATAAGATTTTTTTACTCAAACTTATGTGTTGAGTATTCTTTTTAGAGATACGTGTATATCATATTCATAAATGTGGGATCAGTGGGCAGACTGGAGCCGGATTGCTTCATAGTCAAGCTTCATTATTGCGCCATTTGGTACATCTACGGTTTACCAATGTTACACTCGACCAATAATATCTATATGAACATTGTTCATAGTATTGGGCTTGCTCTAAACGCTTTTTACTTGATCGTATTCCTGGTCATCTGTGATGCCGCCCACTTTTTTATTTTTGATTAATGGTTGAAAATGAAGATTTAATGATCACTGCATGGTGATGATGCAGATAAAAGTGACCATATATCTGCTTGTTGCCACAGGTCTGTTGGTAACCGTCATTATTATAACAATTTGTACAAAATTTGAACGTGTGAACAACTACCACCAAACTGGGATTTTTATCAAACAATACAATATCTGCTTTTATTAGCAAACTTGATCAATCTAAAAGATGGAGACGGATTTTTTCCATGAATTCCTAAATACTTTCTCTCTAAACTCTATAAATAATTGCTTGAAAAACATATCTGCATAGTAAAAGTAAGTGAGTATTTCTGACAATGCAAAAGAGAAGTTTGTCTGCATTAGTGCTCGTGAGTATTTCTGACAATGCAAGATAGAAGTTTATCTGTATTACTGCTCGTGCCAGATTTCCTACAGCTCTGCAACTTAAAAATATTCAAAGAAGATATAATCTCCGAGTTTCTAGTAGGTGAGAGTATAACACACATTTAGAAGAGAGCGACTTATTCCAGTTTTGAGTTTTGTCTCCATTAGCCAACCTATTTCGAATAGTAAGCCATGTAATGAAAAAGTATTTGGGAATTGAATTGGAAAACCAAACACTCTTTGCCCATTGTTGCTTGGTCTCAGTTGGTCGAATCTTTTTTCTAAGTGCTCTTGGTACTAAACTTTGCCTTGTAGATGTTTCCTTTTTGCTTCCACAGAGCAATATTGTCTTTCTCAGATTTTCATCCCTCTTTGTAACAATCAATGGTGTCTTTTAAGTTCCAACTGATTAAAAACTTGTATTCGTGTTGTCTTTGTCCATGATTGAACAACACGTCTTGAAGCAGGGCCGGTCCTGGGTTAAAGTTGGTAAAGCCCATACTTTTAAACGCCAAAATAGATTATATATTTATAGGGCGCTATATAAAGTCTTTGTAGTATAGTGGTTGTACCCATGTTATAGTTCATATAGACCATGGTTTGAATCGATTAAGAAGAATTTTTATGAAACAATATTTTTCCGTAAATGAGCTTATGTCTTTTGGGCTTTAGACGCCCAATTATAGCGGACCGGTTCCACTAACACGATTTCTGAAATATCCATGTCAATGAAACCTCTGTTTCTGATCATGAAGACATCCAAGAGAGGACCAGCTTGCCATATCCTCCTTATCCGATTGCCATCAAAAAAAATATTCTTTTGCAGGATCCAAAGAGTTAAGGATATTATTTGATTCACTTGTCTCGTAGCTTCTTTGTTTGACGACGGATATCACCATTAACAGAGGGAAAGTAGCTTCAGAGACTTTGACTAGAGCTCAGTCCGAGGCTCCTCCTTTTGGTGACCGTCCAAATTTTTGGATTTTATATCCATTCTGTAGTGTCAGGAACAAATCCTACAAAAACTGACCCGGTGTCAATTTTGCTACTTGAAATTCTTTCCAGCAAATCCCTCGTTAAAGAAACTCAGACAAGTTTGTCTAAAAAAAACAGTTGCTGTTTGGTTCCCAAGAACCAGGTTCAGCCGCAAATAGCTCAACCTCAGACAGCACCATTGAGTTGCAGCAGAACTAGTCCAACGTGTCATCAAGAACTTCGCCAATGTCAAAGTCGCAACAACCCACGTCCTTGAAATGCTTTGTTATTGACAAGGCTGTAGACAATAACAGAAGAGGATTCAGAAAAAGACACTCTTTAGAGTAGCTGAGAGTAGGCTTCTAGACCATTGAGCTGAAAAGTCAAATATTTTATTTTGTTTTGGTGTGCTTTGTCAAAAGGTTTGTTCTTGCCGTTCTTGGTTAAAGATCTTCGTAGACAGACCCTTAAGCGTACTTAATCTTCCTTGGTTAATGTATGTTTTTCTTTTTTTTTTGGGTTCAAATCTATGGAAATCTATGGAAAATCATGTATTTTGGAAAGAAGTCATGTAGTTTTTGTTTTTATTGGAAGTGTAACTAATGGTTTACATTAAGATGAGAAATTTACTTCATATTTTCGTAGTCAATTGATTCATTGGTACTTTCTCCATCTACTTCTACTCTACAAAGTTTCAAACTCCTTTTAGTATCACATGCCCTTTACTCACTTTCAACATGATTAATGAGTATGTCTAATTGAAACTTAAACAAAACTCAATTCTCTGTTTAAACGCCAGTTATGAATTATTTATTATCTAATCAAAGAGAGAATCATTTTTGCAATCAGGAACTTGACATGATCTTTGGGTTTAAAAATTAAGGCTATTAGTAATAATTACCATAATTAAATAGATAAAATAGAGGTGATAATAGATTAATTTTCCCGCCAAAACATATGCCCAAAAAAATAAATCATTTCACTATTATAGTGAAAACGGAGATATTAAAACAAGAGAAGATGCTTTTCTAGTAAGTACGGCGTATCGTCTCTCTCCTTTCCGGCAAAGTTTTCAGCAGGTAACGACTTTGGTTTGCTTTTGTTCCATAAATTGATCAAATCGGTTAGTCAATGCCTCAATGGTATCTACATGTTCTGTTTTTTTTTTTGTTAATTCATTTAATCCCATTTTCGCATCGGAATGTAGGGTTATTACTCAATCTAGGGTTTAGGTGTTCTTGCCTTTTTTTTGTTTCCCTTCTAAATCGTGACTTTTGGGTTTCCATAGATCCATAGATGCTTAATTTAGGGTTCTTCTTACTCTATTCTGGTTTGAGATGCTTTACACTTGTATGTTAGGCGCTTCAAAGTTGAGCCCTTTGTTAATTTAGGGCGCTTGAACATTTATCTTACCAATGTTAATGTATTTACTGTATCTTCCACAGGAATCTTAGAGGAGGAAGTCGTTTTCTCGAGTGCTTCTCGTTTCTTTTGTTTGATGATGGAGATCACTTCAAACGAGCTTCTTAGAAGGAAAGCTGTTTCTGATACTCTGATGAAAGGGACTTCTTCTGACGGTGCTATAGCATATTATTCTGCTTCTGCTGAAGATGTTCACTTCCCTGGTTTGAGTTGTGCTTTGAGTGTTGGTGAGAAGAGAAAGAGGAGTGAGCATAGTGAAAGTTGGACCACTGGAAATCACGGCGTTGGGTCCAAAAATAACAGAGATGTAGAAAGAGGAGGAGAGTCGGTACAACCAAAGATTTCTGAATGTGCTGGTCTCAAGTTTCACGATTTTGAGAAGCATAGGAAAGATGCAAACTTTGAAGTTGGGCAGACGTGGGCTATTTATGATAAAGTGGACGGGATGCCTAGGTTATATGCCCGTATCCGAAAAGTTTCAGCTCCTTCCTCTGGGCTTAGGATCACATACTTAGAGCCGGATCCAGATGATGAGAGGGAGATGCAATGGTTTGAGGAAGACTTGCCTGTTTCTGTTGGTCAATTCAGGCTTGGGAAAAATGAGAACGTAGAAGACCGTTCGATATTCTCACATGTTATCAAATGCAAGGAAGGAAGCAACACTGGTCATCTCACTCTTTCCCCCAGAAAAGGCGAGATTTGGGCTCTGTTCAAGAACTGGGATATTAACTGGTCTTCAGACCCAGATTCTCACCGGAAATATGAGTATGAAGTTGTTGAGGTTTTGTCAGATTACGCTGATGGAACTGGTGTATCTGTTGCATTCTTGCATAAAGCAAAAGGCTTTGCAAGTGTCTTCTTTCGAATGGGGACTGGGGAGGCAGACATATCTCAGATTCTGCCTCACAATTTATATCAATTCTCCCACAGAATCCCGTCCTTCAAGATGACTGGGGAGGCAGACATAATTCAGATTCCGCCTCAGAGTTTATATCGGTTCTCACATATGATCCCTTCTTTCAAAATGAAAAATGTTGACTTAAATGGCGTGCCGAAAATTGCTGTTGAGCTGGACAAAGCTGCACTACCTGAAGCAGTCGAAGAGAAAACCGTCCCTTCTCATCTACTCCCAAAGCCTAAACCTGAAGCTCTCCGCTTTCCGAGAGATGGAAAAGTTTTTCAAACTGGCCAGATCTGGTCATTTTACGGTGTTAACGAGAACATGCCTCGGTACTACTGTAGGATCCAGAAGATCACCATAACTCAAGGATTTAAGGAGCCTCCAGTTTTCAAAATAAATGCGTATCGGTTAAAGGCTGCACCTTTTCTTGAAAATGTCATCCAGTGGGAGGATAAGAAAATGCCTGTTGGTTGTGGAACTTTCTTGGTGACTAAAAGTTACGTGACACTCACTCCAGGTCATGTTTCAGATCTGATAGTGCCTCGAACCTCCATGGATGGAAATTATTATACCATTCTGCCCAAGATTGGTGAAGTGTGGGCGATATATAGATTCTGGACTGGTCACCTTAATGTCGATGAATTGGAAGGAAACTCAGTGCACTATGGCGTTGTGGAAGTTCTTGATGACGGCTTGGGCTATAAGGTTTTAGCGTTGGAGCCTGCATTGCTTTCTAGTGAAGATGAAGAGAAAAAGACACTTTTAAGAGCAGCTGAGCGTAGGCTACCAGATTTTGATGATGGGGATGGTTTGGGAGTAATATTTACAATCCCAAAGTCGAAAATGCTCAGATTCTCTCATCAGATTTCTTCTTCCCGCATAACCAAGGAGATAGATGGAGAGTTGAAAGAACTTTATGAAGTTGATTCCAGAGCATTACCTGTAATGTGAGGTTTCAGGACCGTTGAGCAACCGAAGTCAGAGAAGGGTTCCCTTCTATTAGTTTTTGGTGCATACTGGCATAAGTTCTGCTCCTGTTTTAAGTTCTTAAACCCGTAAACTTACTACTTGTATATGTGGTTCAATCTGAAGTCATCTCAACGTCGGCAGTTAAAATCCACGAACTAATAACGGTTTAAGTTGAAACAAAACTTTCATCAGATACTCGTCAGAAATAGTTGACGCTTATTTAAATCTCCCAACAGCTTCTTCATCAGCAGTCTAAAACTTTCTATTCTCAAATCATGTTATTTGATGTAGCATTAGTCAAAACAAAACATCCCGCTAAAAAGATCCCACCAACGAAATCTGAAACAAAACACATAAATTCAAACTCAATTTCTGAAACATAAACAAAACCATAAATGATAAATGTTATAATAATTTTGTTAAATAATAAAGGAAGGATAACAATGTTTTTGCAATCAGAAATTGATTTTGTGTTTATCAAAATTTGCTTCTGTTTCCCGCCATTGCCGATTAGACTTTTTCCCGCTAAAAGGAGAAGATGTACACTCATCTATTTTTTAGGTACACACTTTCTCAATTTCTCTAGTTCTTATCACACGTGTGCACGACCAAACGTTAGAACAAGCCACTTACGACAGGTTTTAGCTCTTGCTGCCGCTGTTGCGTGAATCGGTTAGTAGATTGTATCCAAAGGTTTGTCTTTTTTTTTTATCCTCCTATCAGTCACCTGAAACCTAGTGTTAGTTGCTCAATCTAGGGTTTAAGGCTTTTCCCCTATCCTGAGATTTTGGTATCTACTGTTTCTGCTGGCGGCGGTTTGCTGCTTTTGTTGCATAAATTGATGTTTTTTTTTTGGGTTCAATTCAATTTTTGCATCTGAACGGAGGGTTATTGCTCAATATAGGGTTTAGTTGTTCTCGCTTTTTGTCCTACTAAATCGTGAGCTTTGGCATAGATGTTCTTCTTACTCTATTCTAGTGTTAGGCGCTTGTGAGTTCAGTCCCCTTTTTAATTTACGTCTCGATGAGGATTATCTTACCAATGTTGATGTACCTACTGTATCTTGTGCAGGAACCTCGAGTGCTTATAGTTTCTTTGTCTGGTGATGGATATCACTTCAAACGAACGTTTCAGAAGGAAAGCTGTTTCTGAGACTTCGATGAAATGCACTTCTTCTGAGGGTGCTACAGTTATTTCTTCTGCTTCTGCTGAAAATGTTCACTCCCTTGGTTTGAGTTGTGCTATG
The DNA here is from genome assembly GCA_000411075.1 of Sisymbrium irio. Lineage (NCBI taxonomy): Eukaryota > Viridiplantae > Streptophyta > Magnoliopsida > Brassicales > Brassicaceae > Sisymbrium > Sisymbrium irio. The sequence continues at coordinate 95,187 of KE153929.1, forward strand.
AGTGTTGTTGGCGAGAAGAGAAAGAGGAGTGAGCATGGTGAAAGTTGGACTACTGGACCCAAGGGGAGGAGTTACAGTGCTGGGTCAAATGATAACAGAGATGCAGAAAGGGGAGGAGAGTCCTACAACCAAAGGTTTCTGAATGTGTTGGTCTCAAGTTTAACGACTTTGACAAGCTGAGGGAAGAAGTAAATTTTTCTGTTGGGCAGACGTGGGCTCTTTATGATAAAGTGGAGGGGATGCCTAGATTGTATGCCCGGATCCGAAAAGTTTCAGCTGCTTCCTTTGGTTTTAGGATCACTCACTTAGAACCGGATCCAGATGATGAGAGAGAGATACAATGGTTTGACTTGCCTGTTTCTTCTGGTCAGTTCAGGCTTGGGAAAAATGACAACACAAAAGACCGTTCCATTTTCTCACATGTTATCCAATGCAAGGAAGCAAGCAACACTGGTCATCTCATTGTTTCACCGAGAAAAGGCGAGACTTGGGCTCTATTCAAGAACTGGGATATTAACTGGTCTTCAGAGCCAGATTCTCACCGCAAATACGAGTATGAGTTTGTTGAGATTCTGTCTGATTGCGCTGATGGAGATGCTGTATCTGTTGCATTCTTGCATAAAGCAAAAGGCTTTGCGAGTGTCTTCTTTCGAATGGGAACTGGGGATGCAGGCATATCTCAGATTCTGCCTCACAATATATATCAATTCTCCCACAGAATCCCTTCCTTCAAGATGACTGGAGTTGAAGGAAAAGGTTTACCAAAAGATGCTTATGAGCTGGACCAAGCTGCATTACCTGAAACAGTCCAAGAGATCATCGTGCCTTGTCATCTATTCGCAAAGCCTGAAGGCCCTGAACCAGAAGCTCTCTGCTTTCCGAGAGATGGAAAGGTTTTTCAAACTGGCCAGATCTGGGCATATGGTGGAACTTACGATAATATGTCTCCGGACTATGGTAGGATTCAGAATATCACCCTAACTCAGTCATTCGAGCAGGCAGCAGAATTTAAACTGCGTGTATGTCGTTTAAAGGCTACTCATGAGAACAAGACAGCTTATGTTAGTTGTGGAACTTTCTTGGTGAATAAAGGTTGCGCAATACTCACTCCAGATCAGGTTTCACATCAGATATTTCCTCAAATTTCCACGGATGGGAATCAATATACCATTTTGCCCAAGATTGGCGAGGTGTGGGCGATTTACAGACCATGGAACCCTGACTTTGATGACTATGAGGAAGAAAACGAGTTGAACTTTGACATCGTCGAAGTTCTTGATGACGCCTTGAACTATAAGGTTTTAGTGTTGGAGCGCGCGTTGTTACCTAATGAAGAGAAAAACAAATATTTTAGAGCAGCTAAGAGTAGGCCCTCTTATTGTTATGACAAGGATGGGCCGGGAGTGATATTTACAATCCCACAGTCGAAAATTCTCAGATTCTCTCATCAGGTTCCTGCTTCCCGCGTAAACAAAGAGATAGACGGGGAGTTGAAAGTGCATTTTGAAGTCGATATTAGGGCGTTACCTAACTTTCGAGAATAGGATGTGAGGGAAGGATTCCTTTTTGTTAGCTTTTGGTGCATTTTGTCAAAAAGGTTTGTGCATGGCTGGAAATATAAGACGCTTAAACTTACTTAGGCCTTTTCTGCATGGTTTTTGGTTTCAAATCTACCGAGAAAACATGTATTAGGAAAAGACTTTCTCCATGTGGTGTAGATGAGATGAGAAGTTAGCTGAACTTTCTTTGTGTTCACTAGTCACTTGATCCGTTGGTAGTTCTCTCCATCTATAAAGTAGCAGTATTTAAACTGAATTCACGTACACGGATGATCTAAACCAACTTTTAAAAAATTACTAATGATTATTGTCAAGTATTCCATATGAATTTTGCTAAATTGAACCAATAAGCAAAGGAAGTGAGGGAAGAGATTAGGGAAGGATTCCTTTTTTTGTTAGCTTCAGGTTTGTTCTTTGCCTTTGTGGTTTTAGTCATCAAAGACCCTTAAGCTTTACTCTTGATCTTCTCCATGGTTTATGTATGTTTTTCTTTTGTTAGTTAAGATCTATGGATAAATCATGTATTTTGACAGAGCTCGTAAAAGACTAGCTTTAGCTGTTGGTTTAGATTATAGGATGAGTAAAAATTTACTTTTTATCTCCATGTTAGTAAAGTTTAAAACTCTCTGCTATTATCAATTTTCTTAAAACACCATTTCAATTATGAAATAAAATTATTTAACTTATCATTTTTGCAAATCAGGTAATTGACATGATCTTTTGGGTTTCCCGCCCAATAATTAGGTCAAAGATGTTTCCCCTCTAATTACCAAATCTACTTGTTCATTTGTGTATCATCTCTCCTTTTCCGGCGCAGGTTGCTTCTGTTGCATTAATTGATCAAATCGTTCGTCAATTGTATACACATGTTCTGCTTTTGTCAATTCCTGTATCTCTCTGTGCCGCATCTGAATTTACGGCTACTGTTCAATCTAGGGATTTTCCCCAATTGCGAAAAATTAGGGTACAAAGACGCTTGATTTAGGGTTCCCCTTCTTATTGTTATATTCTGAGCTTTGGCACTTTGTGTCCATCTTATAAAAACTTAGATTTACTTACGTGTCTATGTGGGACTGTCTTACCAATGTTAAAAGTATCTTACTTTATCTTCTGTAGGAACTTTGGGGTAGGAAGTTGAGTGCTTGTCTCTGCTTTGTTGGATGATGAATACCACTTCAGACGAGCCTTTTAGAAGGATACCTTTTTCAGATCCTTTGATGGAATGGACTTGTGCTGACGGTACTGCTGGACGTTGTTCTCATGGGGGCTTATCTATGTTTTGTTTGAGTTGTGCCATGATTGTTGGCGAGAAGAGAAAGAGGGATGAGCATGATGAAACTTGTCGTGTTGTACCTAACAACAACCGTAAAAGAGGGTCAGATGATAATAGAGATACCAAAAGGGGAGAAGACTCGGTACAGTCAAAGATTGGTCTCAAATTTAACGACTTTGACAAGCTGAGGGGAGAAGTGAACTTTGCGGTTGGACAGACATGGGCTCTTTACGATAAAGTGGATGGGATGCCTCGATTGTATGCTCATATCAGAAACGTTTTAGGTCCTTCCTTTGGGCTTAGGATCACATACTTAGAGCCGGATCCAGATGATGAGAAAGAGATCCAATGGTTTGAGGAAGACTTGCCTGTTTCTGCTGGTAAGTTCAGGCTCGGGAAAAATCAGAACACCAAAGACCGTTCCATATTCTCACATGTTGTATATTGCGATGGAGGAAGCAACATTGGTCAGATCACTGTTTTCCCTAGAAAAGGTGAGACTTGGGCTCTGTTCAAGAACTGGGATATTAAGTGGTCTTCCGAGTCAGATTCTCACCGCAAGTATGAGCATGAGTTTGTCGAGGTTTTGTCAGATTACGTTGATGAAGTTGGTGTATATGTCGCATTCTTGCATAAAGCAAAAGGCTTTGCAAGTGTCTTCTTTCGAATGGGAACTGGGGATGCAGACATATCTCAGATTCTGCCTCACAGTTTGTATCGATTTTCCCACAGCGTTCCTTCCTTCAAACTGACTGGAATTGAAGGAAAAGGTTTATCAAAAGATGCTTATGAGCTGGACCAAGCTGCTTTACCTGAAACAATCGAAGAGATAATCGTCCCTTCCAATCTATTAGCAGAGCTCACCGCTCCAAAGCCTAAACTAGAAGCTCTCTGCTTTCCTAGAGATGGAAAGGTTTTTCAAGCTGGGCAGATCTGGTCCTATTACGGCGTTTATGATAACATGCCTCGGTACTACTGTAGGATCCAGAAGATCACTTTGACTCATGCATTGGAGGAGGCTCCAATATTCAAGATACATGGGTGTCGATTGAAGGCTGCTTCTTTCCCTAACGATGTCATCCGGTGGCGGAACAAGAATATGCCTGTTGGCTGTGGAACTTTCTTGGTGACTAAAGGTCCCTTAGTGTTCAGTCCAGAACACGTTTCACATCAGATAGTTCCTCAAACCTCCCTGGATGAAAATGAATATACCATTCTACCCAAGATTGGAGAAGTCTGGGTGATATACAGAGACTGGAATCGGTACATTACGGTCGATGACTTGGAGGAAAACTGCTTGGACTATGACATTGTCAATGTTCTTGATGACGCCTTGGACTATAAGGTTTTAACGTTGGAGCCAGCGTTGTTAAGTAAGGAAGAGAACAAGACAATTTTTAGAGCAGCTGAGAGTAGGAGGCCCTCTTATTGTTGTGACGATGAGGATGGGTCGGGAGTGATATTTACTATCCCAAAGTCCAAAATGCTGAGATTCTCTCATCCGGTTCCTGCTTCCCGTGTAACCAAGGAGATAGACGGAGAGTTGAAAGAGCTTTTTGAAGTTGATATGAGAGCATTGCCTTCATCGTGTGACTATTGAGCAAATGATGTGAAGGAAGGGTTGGGAAGGATTCCTTTTTGCTAGTTTTTGGTGCACTTTGCCAATACCAAGTCCCTTAAAACTTACTATGACTTTCTCCATGGTTTAGGTATGTTTTTCTTTTGTTAGTTCAAATCTATGGAAAATTTTGTGTATGGAGACAAATGGTTGGAAAAGGATCAGTGGTAGTAGGTTTATATTGGAATGAGAAAGTTACTGAATTTCCTCTATGTTTAAGTGTCACTTAATTCGATGGTAGTCCATCTATAAAAAAGTAGCAAAGAAGGTTTGAAATTCTCTTCCAATTGGGCGAAAGTGATCCCAAGGGCCCATGCTAATGAAATCTTGACACAAAAAATAGATAATGAAAAGGTTTCCGCATGTGCGTTTTTGACTTGACAACACGAGAGAGAGGTCTTTTCGAATGATGGAAACGTAGCTCTTAAAAATTTGAAAATGATAAATGTAAAAACTGTAGCTGAAAATGGGTTAGGGAGGGACAGGCGTCTATCAACGCACGCTTTATATCGAGCGCCGAGCTTTGCTTCAATCGATAAGCACAGTGGATAGGTGGTTGGTCTTTAATGCATCCGGAGATATTTTCTGAAAGAGAGATATGTTATAATAAAGTTGCACGACTAAAACCTTCCTCTCTATTTATAGGCAGACGTATCTTCTCTCATTTTCTCCGGCAAAAGCCTCCGTAGCTGACGACTGAGGTTTGCTTTGGTTGCATCTGTCGTTACTTGTATCTGTCGTTACTTGTATCTGTCGTTACTTGTATCTGTCGTTACTTGTATCTGTCGTTACTTGTATCT
>KE153929.1:100526-137995 GCA_000411075.1 Sisymbrium irio
TGTATCTGTCGTTACTTGTATCTCTCGTTACTTGTATCTGTCGTTACTTGTATATGTCGTTACTTGTATCTGTCTTTATCTCTGTTTGTTAAGTACTGTAGATATGTCTCTATGTTGCATCTGCATTTAGGGTTTACAGTTCAATCTTTGGGTTTCATAATTACGGAGATGTTTATTCTCTTTAGTCTTTCTCTTGGTGTGTGTGTGTCGAGCGTTGGAAAGTTTAGCCATTTCTTTAGCTTTATTCTGCTTGTCAAATACTCAAATGCCTAAGTCGTACATGCTTAACGAACATATATATTAACGTGTCTATGTACATTAGCTTACCAATGTTTAAGTATCTGACGGCCATATATAACTGTATCATCTGCAGGAACCCTAGAAGACGAAGTTTGTCTTTTCCAGTGCTTGATAATGGATTTCCCTTCTTCTGACGGTGCGATAACATTTGCATCATCTTGTGCTTCAGACTCTGCTGAGCCTGAGAGTGTTAGAAACTCTAATCCTCAAACCATCGTTGCTAGTGACGGCAAGGTCTTTGAAATTGGCCAGATTTGGTCATATTGCAGTGGAGTAAATGATTTTCCTCTCTACTACGGTAGGATTCAGAAGATCACTGCTACTATGGTAGTGGAGCAAGAGGCGAAATATAAATTACATGTAAGTCGACTAATGGCTACTCGTTTCCCCCACGATGTGAGCAAGTGGGAAGACAAGAAAATGCCTGTTGGTTGTGGAACTTTCTACGCGAGGAGAGCTCTCGAGATAATCACTCCGGATGATGTTTCGCATGAGATAGTGCCTCAAGTCTCCATGGATGGAAACGAGTACACCATTCTGCCCAAGATTGGTGAAGTGTGGGTGATATACAGAATCTGGAGTAAGTTCCTGGACTTCGAGAGCGTGGGTGTATGCAGTTATGACATTGTTCAGATTCTTGATGATACCTTGGACTACACGGTCTCGCTGCTGGAGTGCAATCGCGGCTACGGAGAAGATGAAGATGAAGATGAAAAGATGTTGTTCCAGGCAGTCACAGAGTATAAGTTCAACGAGACTGAAGGTTCAGAACCTGTATTTACGATCCCAAAGTCGGAGAGGCTCAGATTCTCGCACAAGGCTCCTGCTCGGCTTGTGACCAAGGAGATACGTGGAGAGATAAAAGACCTGATAGAAGTTGATTCAGGAGCACTGCCTTGTAACCTGAGGTTTCCGGACCTTTACTGAGCTAAGAAAGTGAGGGAAGCCAATGATTGATTCCGTTTTTCTTGGCTTTTCGTGTAATTTGTCTTCTTTTGTTTTCGGCTTAAGACTTTCACCATGATGTAAGACTATGTACATGTCCTTATGTAAGATATGAATTTGCAAGTATTTGCATGTTCGTATGAAAATTCCCTCGCTCTATTCTCTTTTTTTCCTATCTAAGTTAACTTTATCTTGCATTTGCTGCTGCATTGAAAAAAAATGTAACTAGACTTTACTGTCAACAGCTCTCAAGTTACACAATGAGGTTCCTGTTTGGCGTGTAACCAAACCATTGAGCAAAGAAAGTGAGGGGGAAACCAAAAATGAATCCTTTTTGTTAAGATTTTGGTGCATTTTAAGAGTATTGTGTAATTATTTTTCTCTCCATGTTCGTAAAGTTTGAAAACTCTCTTGCTCAATTTTTGGTTTTCTTAAAACACGTAATAAATAAAAAATAATTTATCTAATCAAATTTATAACCATTTTTGCAATCAGGAAAATGTCTTTTGGGTTTCCCGCCCAAATATTTGCCAGTGGGCATATCAGGTTAAAAGATGCTTCCCAACTAATTACCAAACCCAAAACTTTCGACGGTCTGCAAGTTGCTTCTGTTGCATAAATTGTTCGAATAGGTTCGTCAATTGAATTTACATGTCTTGCTTTTGTTAATTTATGTCATCTCTCTCTCTGTGTCGCAACTGAATTTATGGGTACTGTTCAATCTAGGGGTCTAGGTGTTTTCGCATTTTCCCCAATTGCGAAAAAATTAGGGTTTTTCATAAATACAAAGACGCTTGCTTTAGGGTTCTTTCTTATTGCTTTCTTTTGAGTTGTGGCACTTTCCACACTTTGTGTCCAATATTTATGTCATTCTATGTGGGCTATCTTACCAACGTTAAAAGTATTTTACTTTATCTTCTGTAAAAACTTTGGGTAGTAGGAAGTTGAGTGCTTATCTCTGCTTTGTTTGATGATGAATCCCACTACGTGTTTCAGATCCTTTGATGAAATTTAACGACTTTGACAAGCTGAGGGGAGGAGTAAACTTTGTGGTTGGACAGACATGGGCTCTTTATGATAAAGTGGATGGATTGCCTAGATTGTATGCCCGGATCCGAAAAGTTTCAGCTGCTTCCTTTGGGCTTAGGATCACATACTTAGAGCCGGATCCAGATGATGAGAAAGAGATGCAATGGTTTGAGGAAGACTTGCCTGTTTCTGCTGGTCAATTCAGGCTTGGGAAAAGTGAGAACGCGAAAGACAGCTCGATATTCTCACATGTTATCGAATGCAAGAAACGAAGCAACACTGGTCATCTCACTGTTTCCCCGAGAAAAGGCGAGACTTGGGCCCTATTCAAGAACTGGGATATCAAGTGGTCTTCAGAGCCAGATACTCACCGCAAATACGAGTATGAGTTTGTTGAGAGTTTGTCTGATTACGCTGATGGAGCTGGTGTATCTGTTGCATTCTTGCATAAAGCAAAAGGCTTTGCAAGTGTCTTCTTTCGAATGGGGACTGGGGATGCAGGCATATCTCAGATTCTGCCTCACAATATATATCAATTCTCCCACAGAATCCCTTCCTTCAAGATGACTGGAGTTGAAGGAAAAGGTTTACCAAAAGATGCTTATGAACTGGACAAGCTGCATTACCTGAAACAGTCGAAGAGATCATCGTGCCTTCTCATCTAATCGCAAAGTCTAAACCAAAAGCTCTCTGCTTTCCGAGAGATGAAACGGTTTCGTAAACTGGTTTTAGCTCTGCAGTAAAGGTTGGTGAGAAGAGAAAGATAAATGAGTTTGGTGAACGTTTCAGCACTGAAAATTGCAGCAAGTCTAAAGATGTTATTGTAAATCTAACTAAAAAATGTGGCAGCAGTAGAAGAGTGTCCAATGATAATGGAGATGTAGGAGAAGAGTTTGAAAGCGGAAAGCAACTCCATGAGGTTGATCTTGGCAGAGAAACATTGCCAAATGACAAGAACAGGAATGGCCAGCTAAATAGTATACTAAGTGCTCAAGTGGGAGCTGCAGTGGGGATATCTCAAAATCTTGGTACAAGTTCAGAAGTTGCAATACAACCAGAGATTTTTGAATGTGTTGATCTAAAGTTCAACGACTTCAATAAGCTGAGGGAAGAAGTAAACTTTGCTGTTGGCCAGACTTGGGCTCTTTATGATACAGCGGATGCAAGGCCTAGACCGTATGCTCAGATCAGAAGAGTTTCAGCTCCTTCCTTTCGGCTTAAAATCACATACTTAGAGCCAGATCCAGATGATAAGAAAGAGATCCAATGGTGTCAAGAAGGCATGCCTGTTTCTGCTGGTAAGTTCATACTTGGGAAAAATGTAATCACGACAGATCGTTCCAGATTCTCTCACGTTGTCCAATGCAATGAAGGAAGAACCACTTTTCATTTCACCGTCTCCCCAAGAAAAGGCGAGACTTGGGCTCTATTCAAGAACTGGGATATCAAGTGGTCATCAGAGCCAGGTACTCACCGCAATTATGAGTATGAATTTGTCGAGATTTTATCAGACTACGCACATGGAGCTGGTGTATATGTTTCATACTTGCATAAAGCAAAAGGGTTTGCAAGTGTTTTCTTTCGAACGGGAACTGGTCATGCACAGACATATTTCGTATATTACCTGACAGTTTGTATCGGTTCTCCCACATGGTTCCTTCCTTCAAAATGACTGGAACTGAAGGAAAAGGTATGCCAAATTATGCTTACGAGCTGGACCAAGCTGCGTTACCGATTTCAGTCGAAGAGATCGTCGTGCCTTCAAATTCTGATTATAATAAAACGCCCAAACACCAAGACATCTACTTTGCGAGCAAGGGGAATATTTTTCAGAGTGGCCAGATTTGGTCATTTTTCAGTGGCTATGATGATTTGCCTTTGTACTACGGTAAGATTCAGAAGATCACTTTTACTCAGGCATTCAACCAGGAGGCAGTGTTTAAACTACACATAGGTCGGCTAAAGGCTAGTCCTTTCCCTATGGATGTTTGTCAGTGGGAAAACAAGGGAATGCCTGTTGGTTGTGGAACTTTCTACGCTAGAAAAGCTCTCGAAATAATCAGTCCAAGCCAGGTTTCACTTCAGGTAATGCCTGAAATCTCCATGGATGGAATTGAATATACCATTCTCCCTAAGATTGGCGAAGTTTGGGTGATATACAGACACTGGTGCTATGACCTTGATTTGGAGGAGTCAGATTTTTATGATGCTGTTGAAATTCTAGATGACACCTTGGGGTATAAGGTCACACTGCTCGAGGACCAATCCATTGATGGTGATGATAAATACAAGTTTCTTAAGGCAGCTAAAGAGTGTAAGTATCATGGGGACGATGGGTGGAAAGCAATATTTACGATCCCAAAGTGGAAAAGGCTCTGATTCTCGAATAAGGTTCCTGCTTGACGTGTAACCAGAGAGATATATGGAGAGTTAAGAGAATTTATAAAAGTTGATGCTGGAGCATTGCCCGCATGCATGAGAATGAGATAATCCAGACCGAGAGACCATTGTGCAAAGAAAGTGAGGGGGAAGCCAAATGATTCCTTTTTGTTAGATTTTGGTGCATTTTGTGAAAGAGGGTTTGTTCTATTGCTGGTTAAGACTTAAGACTATGATGTAAGTATGTTCTTATCTATGATCTGAAGAAAAGAAAAAAAATTGGAAGTTCGTCTGAGATTCTTCACTCTCACTAAATGTATTGTTCGCTGATTCTTGAAAATCTCTGCTGATCTCAATCTTGTCAAATCAACTGTAACAAGTAACAACATCCCTTTGCAGTTTGGTTGGTTTTTTAATTTTATGATCTTAGATTTGTATCCCGCCAAATATATTGCTATCTTTTACCGCGAAAATGGTGAGCAGCTAGCATAATTTTAATCTGTCTCACTAAATAAAGTTACTTATTTTTTATATAAAGTTATCAACTAAACATCATATACTAAATATATAAAAGTACTTAATGCAATTCGCTCAATTTCACTACTGTCCCGGCGCAAACTGGTCTGTGGACTATGTTCTCTCCGCTTTTAATTATTTTGAACTTGTTGCTGGTTGATTTGTATGTATGTTTTATCTGAGTTTAGGGTTTAGGTCTTCTCGCACTTTCTCCCAATGTTAGATTTGGGTTTATTAATGTATAGGTGAGTTGATTTAGGGTTCTTATTACTTTCTCCCAATGTTAGATTTGGTTTGATATGTTTCCGACTCTTTTATATAACATTTTTTGTTGTTGTTGTTGTCGTTGCTGCTGTGTGCTTGAGAAATCAGCCCTTCCTTCAGCGTGATTTTCCACAAACACACATCTATTGGCTGTTTTGTGTTTGTTTCCGCGTGTCCTTGTTTAAACAGATCCTTGCCTTGTTATACTTTATATGTGAGATTATCTGATGACTGTAACTGTCATCTCCTGCAGGAACTCTCTAGCGAAGGAGTTTGTTTTCTCGATTGCTTATTTGTTCGATGATGGATAACACTCTAAACGAGCTATTTAGAATGAAAAAATCTGCCCAAAACCATCACATTAGGAGTGATTTGGTTTCATCTAGAAGCGAGAATCAGCAGGAAGCTTTCTCCTTGCAACAACAGAAAGAAGTCCCAAGTAATAACTCACACACACAATGCTCTGGAAATGATAGTTCTCCTGATTTGAGTTGTGCTGCAAGTGTTGGTGGTAAGAGAAAGAGGAATGAGTACGGTGAAATTTGCAGTGTTGAACATAGCAGTCGAAAAGCTTCCAATGCTGATAAAGAAGCAGAAAGGGGAGAAGCATTGATACAACCACAGAATTCTGTAGATGCTAATCCAAAGTTTAACCACTTTGATAAGCTGAGGGAAGATGCAAACTTTGAAGTTGGCCAGACACTGGCTCTGTATGATACAACGGATGGGATGCCTAGGTTGTATGCTCAGATCAGAAGAGTTTCAGCTCCTTCCTTTGGGCTTAGGATCACATACTTAGAGCCAGAGCCAGATGATGAAAACGAGATCCAGTGGTTTGAAGAGATCCAGTGGTTTGAAAAAGAGATTCAGTGGTAAGTTCAGGCTTGGGAAAAATGAGAATACTAAAGATCGTTCCAAGTTCTCTCATCTTATCCAATGCAATAAAGGAAGCAACACCGATCATTTCACTGTTTCACCAAAAAAAGGCGAGACTTTGGCTCTATTCAAGAACTGGGATATTAACTGGTCTTCAGAGCCAGATTCTCACCGCAAATATGAGTATGAGTTTGTTGAGATTTTGTCAGATTTCGCTGATGAAACTGGTGTGTATGTTTGGTACTTGCATAAAGCAAAAGGGTTTGCAGGTGTGTACTTTCGAATGGGAACTGGTCATGCAGACATATTTCGTATCTACACTTTGTATCGATTCTCCCACAGGGTTCATTCCCTGAAACTGACTGGAATTGAAGGAAAAGGTGTGCCAAAAGATGCTTACGAGCTGGACCTGGCTGCGTTACCAGAAACAATCGAAGAGATTATGGTGCCTTCAAACTCGGAGGGTAATAGTAAGCCTAAAGGCCAAGGCATCTACTTTGCTAGCAAGGGGAAGGTTTTTCAGACTGGCCAGATTTGGTCATTTTGTAGTGGCTATGATTTGCCTTTGTACTACGGTAAGATTCAGAAGATCACTTTTACTCAGGCATTTAAGCAGGAGGCAGAGTTTAAACTACATATAAGTCGGCTAAAGGCTAGTTGCCTGTTGGTTGTGGAACTTTCTACGCGAGAAAAGTTCTCGAAATAATCAGCTCGAGTGAGGTTTCACATCAGGTAGTGCCTCAAATCTCCTTGGATGGAAAAGAATATACTATTCTCCCCAAGATTGGCGAAGTTTGGGTGATATACAGATACTGGAGCTGTCACATTGATGTTGAGGATCTAAAATTTGGTCTTTATGATATTGTCGAAGTTCTCGATGACACCTTGGACTATAAGGTCCTACTGCTGGTGCCAGAATCATTTTATAATGATGATAGAAATGATAATAGGTTTTTTAAGGGAGCTACGGAGTATGTGTCCAACGAGGTTGAAGGGTCGGAACCAATATTTACGATCCCAAAGTCAAAAAGGATCAGATTCTCGAATAAGGTTTCTGCTATGCGTGTAACCAAAGAGATATACGGAGAGTTGAAAGACCTTTTTAGTATTGAGTTTAGCGTAGTGCCTATGAATGTTATGGACCATTGAATAGAGGAAGTGAGAGACGGATTCCTTCTTTTATTTTGACTTTCTTTAAGATGTAAGTATGTTCTTATTTATGATATGAAACAGAAAGTATTTGCAGGTCGGTGACTGAAATTCTTTGGCATTAAATGTGTATTCTAACTTTTATCGCATTTGTTGATGTAAAATATATATACAAAATTCTATGTTGCTGTGTTAATGTATAATCTTTCATTGTTTCCCGCCAAATATACATTGCAAAAATGGTGAGGGGTCGTAAATTTTTTGTTACTTTTCTGCTAAATTACCATAATCACTAAATAAACTTACTTTATTATCTCTTTTTCGCTACTTTACTGCAAAATTCTCTGCCGCCCACGACTGCGATTTGCTTATGTGGTTGTTGTTGGATTATTTTTGATTGAACCTGTTCGTGGACTTAATTCTATCTAAGGTTTTTTTCTCTCTTTGTAGTTTGGTGTGTTTCTTTATGCTGTATATGAAACTAAGGTTTAGGTATCTCGCATCTTTGCCATTGTGTGATTTCGGTTTAGTATTCTATAATAGGGTTGACTATTCAACATAGACGCATAGGTCTTTTCTTTTAGGATTTGAGTTTTGTGTATTTTTTGTACAGTCATTGTTTCAAGGTTTTGATGTATTTAACCTATGAAAAGAAACAAGAAAAACAGAGATGATAAGAAAAAATAAAGTAGTGTAAAAAACGGAGTGGATTGACTCTTTTTTACTACCATAACATGATTTTATGATTTTCAAGTAGTTTAAAGAATTGATTGATCAAATTTTGTTTATTAAGTTTCTACCGAATTGATTATCCTCAAGAGATTAATATTTTCTTATTTTAGGGTTACCTGAAGTCGGAGGAAGAACATAAATCTAAGAAGAGCTTGTCTGAAAGCTTCCAGCGCTAAAACTATTAGATAGAGAAGTATTTACAACCAATTGATAAAATAAAAAAAAAATTATGTTGAGTAAACAAGAAAATGGTCAGCACCATTAAACTATCATGCACCAAGAAAATCGTCAGCACCGAAAGTATTTGTGATGGTAGCAATGTATATAAAAGAACACATAAAACAATTCTATTGAGTATTAATTTATGCATTAATTTTCTTCTAAGAGATCCGTTAAAAGAACAAAATTTTAAAAAACTCTCAAAGTACTTGCACTTTTAATCAAAGTGGTTGAGGGTCCAAAATATATGTTTCCATTCTTGAATCCATATCTTCACTTACAAAGTAGATGACACAAGCATACACTAGATAAACAAGGTCAAGGCATGATACAAGCGTAATCATCTCCAAAGAATATTTCTTGAGACATTCTAGAGCAAAATACAAATTCTCATCATGAAACTGATGCTCATATCAAATAATGGTCATATTTTTTTTAGTTCTCCTGTAGACGACTTTGTCGATAGTTCATATAGGTGTTATCATAATTCCTCACTGATGTTAACAATCGTATTTTTAAACTAGGGATTTTGAATTTTGAATTTTTTTGTGTGCACAAATTATGAATTTTGCTTAATTAAGTTCTTTTTTCTTGATTTTGAATGTTAATAATAGTATTTCTAAAATTTTGGTTTTTAAAAATGATCATAGTAATCGTAAGTATTATGGATAACTATTAAGATATGAGCAAGTCTAAGTATGGATGCATAATGTGAATTTGGATTTTGTTCGAGGTTATAATATTCTAATGGATCAAAATCTTTATCGATGTTGTCAAAAAATTTATAATGTATATAGACAGATCGCAGTCTCTCCTCGACTGATGGAGCTTGATACTCGTAATATTCAATCGTTCGAGTCAATCAATCTGATTTTTCTCTCAACTTAATTTATGATTCGCTTGCAGGGTTTGTTGCGGTGAGTTTTCTGCTTTCGATTACTTTATATTATATATTATATATTATAGATTATGATATGATAGAAAAGAGCCTTTGTCCAAGCCGATAACTTACAATCTTAGGGATGAGTCTAAATAAAACATAGATCCATAAGTTTTTTTTGGGATTTGATTTTTGAGTTTTGTGTTTGATATTTGTCATTAATTTTTATACAGTCATATTTTAATGTTTTAATGCATTTAAATTATGAAAAGAATCAAGAAAACAAAGTATTTGTATATTAAAAATTAATTTATCTTAATATTTTGTCCAATTGGACATTTATCATAAAAATTTTAAATCTAAAATATTTGTTAGAGATTTATCAACTATTCGTAGTAGTTTTGATATTTTGATTCATATTTTCAAATATAAAATATTAAACCTTGAAACCTTATTTTTAAATAATATTTTTGTTTTTATGATGAACTATTTTAATTATATTAGTGATTAAAATAAATATTTAAATCAGATTAAAAAAATTGTATATATAATTTTATCAATATGAAAATAATTTAATAAAACGTTAATATAAAAAATCTTAGATATTTATTTATATTTCAGTTTTAGTTATATTTATAATTAACTTAAGAAATTGTGTCTTTCTATTTTTGATGTGAATTTAGTTTCTCGAATATATTTCTAATAAATTATTTTCAACAGTGTTATTATTTTTAATTTTTTTAATCAATTATCTAAAATTGATCATTATCTTTCTTCAAATCCTAACATAAAATATCTATTCATTATGACATAAAAAAATTTATGTCCAACAAATCAAGATGACAGAATTACCCATGTTTCAAAATATAAATAGTAATTTAGGTAAAATTAAAGGGCTTTTCTTGCAAATAAACAAGAGTGTAAAGTTTAAATGACCTCCAAGTTTCCAAAGAATTACAGGGAAAACCAGAGGAGCATATAAACCGTGTGAGGTGTTTCCCTCACAAACGAAGAGGACGACAGATTTCAGTCAAAGAGTCAGTTGGCCATCGACGCAAGCATTTGACGGGTGCCACTTTTTCTCTCTCTTTCTCACTCTCTCTCTGTCTCGCCTTCTCCGATCTCCGGTGAGTTTTCCGACTCTCCATCTCCTCTCATCCTCACTCTTTAGTTCGCCTCTGGTTCTTAAATTGTTTACTCCGTCATTCTTTGTTCTGAAATTATTTCGTCAAAAACCCCACTTTTTGGTTCCATGTCGGAGAAAGTGTGTTTCGCATGTCTGAATGTTTGAGTTAGCTTCGTTGAGAACTGCTTTGTTTGGTTTTTTATTTTTAGTGTAATGAAGTCGAATTTTTCCATGTAGGGTAGGCTGAAATCTTGGGGTTTTGTTTCAGTATGAGCAACAAAGATGAGGCTCTTCGAGCCAAAGGTTTAGCGGAAGATTGTATGAAAAAGTCAAATTTCTCGACTGCTCGTAGAATTGCGATAAAGGCTCAGAATATGGATGACACGCTCGAGAATATTTCCCAGATGATATTGGTGTGTGATGTTCATTGTGCGGCGTTGGATAAATCTGGGGATGAGACCGATTGGTACAAGATCCTCCAAGTCGAGCACAATGCAGACGACAATACCATCAAGAAACAGTACCGCAAGTTTGCCCTTCATCTCCATCCGGACAAGAACAAGCTCCCTGGTGCTGAAGCTGCTTTCAAAACCATTGGGGAAGCTCAGAGAGTTCTCTTGGACAAGGACAAAAGGAGGCTTCATGACATGAAACGCAAAACCTTTAAAAGGCCTGCACCGGTACCGTCTTATCAACCTCCACAAGCCCCGTCCACGGCTTTTTACACTGCGCCTGTTTTCCACACAAACGGTAATGCGGCGAGGAACAGCTTCACGGCGGGTTTGAGACCTGAAAACCAGAAAAAACCTCAAGCTCCACCAACTGGTTTTAGTGAAAGCCGGACCTTTTGGACCTCATGCGCCTTCTGTCACATAAAGCATGAGTTTCTGAGGGAACATTTACACAAACAGTTGATTTGTCCGAGTTGCGGCAAGCAGTTCTTTGCTGTGCAAACCACTTTCCAGGGTCCACCAGTTCAGCCGACTTTCTCTTTCTACCAACAGAGCAAGGTTCCAACTCAAGAGGCAGACAAGGCAGCGCATAAGCAGCCGGAGAGTTCTGCCAGAATTTCCCCGAGGAAAGAGGGTCCTAGTGCAAAAATTTCGGGCACTGCTGCGGAGAACATCAATGGAAAGAGAAAGAGGAAGAAGATAGTGGAATCCACGGACATCTCTTCCAGCGGGAGTAGCTACGAGTTGGAAGAACTCGCAACTGGTGGACAGCATTCTCGGAGGTCGGTCCGTAGCAAGCAGAAGGTTTCATATAAAGAGAATGTGTGTGATGATGGCGAGAAAAAAGAGGATGCAGAGACTGCTGACGAGTCTAATTCCAGAAAGAAGTCACATGATGATAATCTGTCTGCAAAAAGCTTTCCCAATGGGAGAAACAGGAAGGAGAAGTTAAAAGATGAACAAGTCGGGAGCTCTCGGGGCCCTGGTGCCTGTTATGCAGCGAAGGATTCAAGTTCAGGGAGCGCATCAGACTTAGAGATCTTCGAGTGTCCTGATCCTGATTTCAACAACTTTGACAAGTTGAGGGAAGAGAGCTGTTTTCAAGCTGGCCAGATTTGGGCAATGTATGATGACATGGGTCGAATGCCTCGATATTATGCTAATATCAGAAAAGTCGTTAGGAAACCTACGTTCATGCTTAAGATAACATGGCTAGAGGCTAAACCAGATGATGAGAGAGCAAAAGGGTGGGTTCGCAAAAAATTGCCCGTCTCTGTTGGTAAGTATCATCACGGCGGAGATGATAACACAAGTGATACTCCATCGTTCTCTCACCTGATCCGTTGCGGAGTAAGAGGCATGAACGATTTTGTCTATGTATATCCAAGGATCGGAGAAACATGGGCTCTCTTTAAGAACTGGGACATCAGTTGGTCCTCTGGTCGTCGGCGTCATGATTATAATTATGAGTTTGTTGTGATCTTATCAGAATATGCCGAAGGGTGTCCAATAACGGTTGCGTTCTTGCGTAAAGTAGAAGGCTTTGCAAGTGTTTTTTGTAGAGTTGCGCCGGGTGGTAGATCAAAGACGTTTCAGATTCCGCCTCATGAGTTGCTTAGATTCTCCCACAGCATCCCCTCAGCCAAATTGTCAGGGAAAGAAAGGAATGGTGTTCCTGTTGGTTCTTATGAGCTCGACACAGCAGCATTACCAGCACAAATGGCTGAAGAAGTTGAAGCAGAAGCTGTTCCTGTTTTGCGAGAAACTACAAAGTCTCGCTCTGTACCTTCATCAGACTCAGAGTTCCATGACTTCAACGCTGAAAGATTAGAGGGGAAGTTCACAACTGGCCAGATATGGTCATTGAGCTGTAAAGAGGAAGTCTTGCCCAAGTATTACGCCAAGATTCAGAACGTAGAATGGAGGCCAGAGTTCAAACTGCAGATAAAGAGGCTTGAGCTGGAATCACTTCCTGAGGAAGTTACACAGTGGCGGGACAAAAGAATGCCAGTCAGTTGTGGAAAATTCACCTTGAAGGAAGGTCAGTGCGAGACACTCACTCAGGTGGCTGGTTTTTCACATCAGATAAAGGCACAAGAGAGTAAAAAGAAAACCGAGTACACTATCCTCCCCAAGACTGGCGATATTTGGGCAATGTACAAGAACTGGAGTGCTTCAATCAAGGTGGCAAGCTTGAAGAAGTGTGATTACGAGGTTGTTCAAGTTCTTGACGACGACGAGAGCCATATCGAGGTTATGATGTTGGAACGGGTGGAGGGGTTTATTTCGGTCTTCAAGGAGAAAGAAGAAGGAGGCATCATTGTGAGGAAAACGATCCCGAGGTGTGAACTGTTGAGGTTCTCACATTATGTTCCTGCATTCCGGTTGACTGGAGAAAGAAATGGTGATCTCAGAGGCTGGGTTGAGCTCGATTCAACTGCATTGTCCCGCAGATCGTAGACTAATTCTGTAGGGAGGTTTTTTCTATGTTAGTAGTTTGTAGTAGTAGTAGTAGTAATGGGTGTCTATCTTTCTGTTTTAGATTCAGACATTAACTTGCATCGGAATCTGTCTTTTAACTCTAGCTTTAGTCGACTAGAAACTATGGAATCAATCTGGTGATATATCCTTTTGGCTTACTTCTGCTTCTTGCTCTTTTGTAATACAGCACTCACCTGAATTTTGTGCTTATTGCTCTTAGGTCATATAGCGATCAGCTGAACTTGTCCGTTTTTCGTTTAGGTTATGAAAATGACAATTGAATTAATTAAATACTATAATGCTCTCATCAGACAACAAGGGCGTTTGGTCTAGTGGTATGATTCTCGCTTTGGGTGCGAGAGGTCCCGAGTTCGATTCTCGGAACGCCCCTTTTTTACACATTTTACGGCCGTGACAATTTAATGAAGTCTGAAAGAAAAAACAACTCCATATCGTAAACTTGAAAAATATTTTTAAGCCTCCTTTAAAAAAAAAAGTGAAATATGTGCTCATTCACTTGATGCATCTTCACACAATTTCATTGTAGTTCCACAAAACTTGTTCTCTTCATACAGAAGAATCCATATATATCTACAGATCTTTCTGTACCAGATGAATCTATCTATTTCGCCCTTTCATATACAGCTTTTAAGCGAAAACAGAAGGAACTAAAAGAAGGAAGAAACTTTATACTAAGTTCTGGTTCTGTGGAACTGGCACAAACCGTGAGGTATAGCAGACGTACAGCAAGTTTAAGCACATTGCCATCCCGAAACCCAGAATCCCCGCGAAAAGCATTGAGTAGATAACCGGCACACCAAACTGAAACAAACATCTTTCCATGAGATTCCTTCTTTTCAGTGTTATGTCTGAGATTAGATGTTTTAGGTATTTCAAAGCTTAAATATGGTTAAGTATTACTTACTGTAACATATAACAGATGAACAAGCAAGGCCACTAGTGCAAACTCAAGAGCTGCATATGTCCATATGTATTCTCTGATAGCTGCAAATTTGTGGTAATAACAATGAACATTTTATATGATTGTGTGTCAGGGATGGAATAAAAATGAACTTGGGAAATTTATTAGGGAGTGGTATTGTACCGAGGATGACGGCAAAAGTTGAGGCTAACAGAGCTAAAGTGAATGAAAATGGGGCTGCGACAAAGATAGCCTGTGAATTCAAGTCACGAATCTACAGAACAAATAAGAAACCCTGTCATGTTATGTTATCTTTGTAATGAAAGATAAAATCTTTATAACCAAATACCCAAAAGTCAGTCTGTGATTCGAAACACTTCAGAGTAAGAGAACAAGCATTACCAGTAAATGTTCAAGGAAGAAGAAGTAGCAGATTGTACTGATGAGTACAAGCACTACAAACTCTTGCCCAACACTGCACCATTTAATCAAAACTTGAATTGTTAGTGTTCTTAAAGAAATTTCTGAAAGAGGATAAGATCATTTTTGAGAGCGTTCTGAATATTACCTAATGGATTGTGGCTGTGGATTCTGCTGAGTGAGTTCTCGTCTATTGGTGAGTTGATTGATTGTAGGGACACGAAGCAAAATCACTGGTAAGTTCCGAACTTCCTGTCTGCAAACATCGCAGATTCGCGTTCCCTTTGTACTAAACCACTTAATGGCACAGTGCTCATGAACGAGTCTGAGATCACCTTTGCAACTGCATTCCATTTTCAGTGTGTTACCTTCTTCGCACACATCAAGACAAATCCTGCACACAGCTTCTTCTTCAGGTATTTCTTCTTCTGTTTCTTCCGCAGGAACATGAGTGATTTGATCTGCTAATGAAGGAACAGTGAGAACTTTCCGTTACATTGACCAAAAATCAAAAATTCTAAGAATTGATAAAAGCTTCTCATGAATCAAATCTATTCCTCATAACAACATCCAACACTCATCATTCCCATGAATGCATAAAGCAGCCGGCAAAACTAAAGAGAACTCGAAATACATACCACCGCTTCCTTCATTCGAAATGTGGTCTTTGTTGTTGTCAAAAGAGACAGCTCGTACAATCACTTTGTTTCTCCCTGGCATGGAGAAGGATCTCGAAACTGATGGACCATCTCCCTGCAACAAAATCAAACTCCACCATTTACTTTGAGAGGACGAAAAAATCAACACTTTTTGCACATTATTAGATTCGTTAAAACGTCAATACGTTACTCACATTAGACGTAGGTTGCTGTTGAGTATGCACCACAGCTGAAACAGGAGGTGTGGATATAACGAGAGACAACTTCGCAGCATTAGTAGAAGGAAGTGACAAACATCTTTTCCAATAAGGAGAAGTCACGAGAGGCTTTTCAGTGGTTTCTGAAACAGTGGGACTAAGTAGCAATCTCTTCTCGTAGTTGGGTAGAGAAGCTTTCCTTTTGAGACTTAGATTCCTCAAGATTCCTAAACTCGTGGGCATTGGTTTTGGGGGCATCTGGATTGAAACATCCAACTGGCTCCCACTTGGCTGAGATCTAGAGACATCCTCAACACATTGTTCTTTAACCTGATAGATTCAGACTGATAAAATTAAGACCCTTTCTACAAGCTACATCCTTTCTAACGATTCTGAAACCTACGAACTTGGAGTATACTAGGGAAAAAAGAAGAAAAGTTTCGATTTATTTCGAGTACCTGAGAAGAAGAAGATGGAGGATCTTTAGCGATTACAGAGTTTGTGGGGGGTTGTATTGCGGATTCTTGCATCGTAATTGAGAACTAATCAAAACCGAACCCAATTGTTTAAAGAGGTTTATTTTATACTACTGAAATCAATTTCTGTCGACATATATATTCTGAGCCAGCCACAGAAGCAATCTATGACTCTATGACGATTGAAAGACTTGTCCTTTTTCAGCTTTTTTTTTTTGTTTTTTTCTGATAATTAATTAGCATAATGACTAAGTCGATGAGTCAAAGGACATTGCTTATGTGTGTATGCTACTCTGCATGCATCAATATCCACTATTTACTGCTATTTAATTACCCCGTGTAAATCCCAGTTAAATATTTTTAAAAGTCAAGATATCTTCGTATTGATTTGATATTTTGATTGACTTTCCTCTAAAACTTTCATTTGAAGGAAGAACACAAAATTTTAGTCCAAAGAAAAAAAAAAAGAACCCAAAACAAAACAAAACAAAACATGAAAAAGCATATAAAAATAGCTTGCCATAGCTTACCGAATTAAGGACACAAATGAGAGAACCGGGCTGGGCTTCGTTTTTTTGTTGGTCCTGCAGACATGTTCAAACACAAGAGCTAACATTGAGATACCAGTACTACTAACCATGTCTGTGTGCAAGAGATTGGTATTGGCCCTAAGGATCAAAGCACAACGTATAAATGGATATAATATGCTATGCCTTTAAATTACATTCTCGTGAAAAAAAAAATGATATTAATGTGGACTTTGATTGGACTGATAACTTATCTGGTACGAAATACCATTAGTCAAAAAATTAGTTAAAGCTACAAAATGCATCATTGACTAGGAAACAAGAAAGGTCAAAAATGACAACAAGGGCTTAGAACACAGAATACATGATTTTCGTCGCGGCACACGATTAGATGAGGGTTTCATCTCCGGTGAGGTAGTTTCTACTTTACTCCGCTGAACCTATACCTTTCAGTTTCATCCTTGCTTCGATCTCTAGACGAGTTGCCCGCTATGCAAGGACGAGTTGGCAGAAGTGGTGAAGACAGGATAAGCATATTGCCTGAATCGTTGCTGTGTCATATACTCAGCTTTCTTACGACTAAAGAATCAGTTAAGACAAGTGTTTTGTCCTCTAGATGGAGAGATCTCTGGCTATGGGTGCCTAGATTAGATTTGGACAAATCTGACTTCTCAGAAGACAAAACGTGTATGAGTTTCATCGACAAGTTTCTGGATTTCCGAGGTGAGTCCTACTTGCGTGGTTTCAAGCTGAATAATGACCACGATGACTATGACAATTCTTCAGTCGAGACATGTCTTATGAGAGTGGTTACTAAGTGTAACATTCAACATTTCGAAATCGAGAATTACTTTGGTTTCTATATCCTTGAGATGCCTTTAAATCCTTCTAATGTGTGACACTTTGGTTAGTTTGAAACTCAGTTTCGTGATCATGAGTGATTTGGAGGATTCTTGTTCTTTACCTTGTCTCAAGAATCTGCACATCGAAAAGGTTATATTCCCCAGCGATGAGGCTGCAGAGGCACTTATCTCTTGCTCTCCTGTTCTCAAGGATTTCAAAATGAGTCAGAGTAGACATGATTCTGTACAAATCTTACGTGTCCGCTCTAAGTCACTAAAGAGCTTCACTCTGGAACGGGCGGATACCGATTGTGTTGAGAATGGTTTGCATACAGTTTTGATCGATGCTCCTAGACTTGAGTATATGAATCTCATAGATTACCTATACACAAGCTTTGAAATAGGCAGCATGAGTGAATCAGTCAAGTTTGATATCGACGTCGTATTTGGAGTGATAGGTAGTATATTGTCGAAAATAAACATCATTTGTGGTTTTCTAACCTTTGTTTCAAATGCCAGAGATATGACCATCTCAAGGAGGACTCTTGAGGTACATACACACACATTGATCTCTAACTTAATTTTTTCTTTTTATTTTACTAAATTTATGTTACGTTACTCTATTTGGTAGTTCATTTATCATTACCTGGAGATGCCAGAGATATGACCATCTCAAGGAGGATTCTTGAGGTACATACACACACATTGATCTCTAACATAACTTTTTCTTTTTATTTTACTAAATTTATGTTACGTTACTCTATTTGGTAGTTCATTTATCATTACCTGGAGATGAACCCACGATTCAAATTCCACGGCTTGGCTCGTTTGCGTGCTACTATGTTCTTGAACTCCTCGCCAGAGACGTTGCCAGTCATTCTTGAGACATGCCCGAATCTTAAACACCTCACCTTGGTGATGATTTTTGCCTACAAGTTTGTTCGTTTCACACATTGATTCTTAACTTTCTATCCACTCATCTTTGTTTCTATGTCGTCTATCCGGGCATTGCAGGAACTGGTTCATAATTCTCTGGTGACAGAGGGGGAAAGTGGACTTTTGACTGTGCTGCCTCGTTGTATGGTATCTTCCCTTGAATCTGTTGACATCGAAAGCCCGATCACGGATAAAGCAACGGAACTGGAACTGGTTAGATATTTTCTAGAGAACTCAACAACACTCAAAAAGATTGTTCTGCGTTTGAATCTGTCTTGTCGTAAGAGACACGAGCCGGGTCTCTTGAAACAACTCGTTGAATCTCCAAGATGTTCTAGTCGGTGTCAGTTTGTGATTCTTTGACATCAAGATGCTGATTGCGTTCTTCATTGTTGAACTTGGTTTATTATAAACTCTTACACTTTTTTATACCCACCAGGAGTAGTTAATGTATTGCTTGACAATCAAATGGTTTCAGTAATGAGAAAACTATGATCTGAGACCGTTAAAGAGATCCACTTTCTTTTGCGTTTGTAAGGGTCGAAAGAAGTATCAAACTGAAACTTACAAAAGTCTAAATTACCCCAACAAAACATGAGAACTTTGATTGATAAGAAACTAGTAGCAATGAAAAAGACAAAAGCAGAGAAAGATCACTTCATCTTCTGCTCAGTGAAGAGGACATGGCGGTTGACTCGAGGATCGTACTTGCGGAACTCAAGCTTCTCAAGAAGGCCCTTGCTACTCTTCCTCTTGACATAGAAGAATCCAGTTCCAGCAGCTGAGACAAGACGGATGAACATGAACGTCTTCTTCCTCTTGTCCCCCATTTTCTCACTTCAAATACACCAAACCACAGCAAAAGATCAACAAATCTCAATTTACAATATCTGAATCATCACACGACCTTAAAACCTAAAATTCAAAGTGCAATCACGAATATTTCCTAACTTATATAATTACATTTCTTAGATTACCATGATTTGTCTTCAAAATAACATTGAAACATTTCCATTGAGATTACAAAACGAAGCAAACACGTTTTTTATCCTTAAACCCTAAATCATTCAATACATCGATGAAATGGGCCAGAAATTTAGATTAAAAAAAAGCTTGCACCAATCGCGAAATGAAACATTGAAATTCACCGACTGAAAAGTCAAACAAAGAAAGAAGCAATTACAGGAGATCAAACACAGAGGTGGAGCAGCAGAAACTTACCTATAGCAGACGGTGATGAGACGGCGGTGATACGACGGCTAAGAGAAATCGCGAGTGAGAAGAAAGCTAAGAAACAGTGATGACAAAACAAAAAGATTTATAAAGAGAGAGACAAGTTATTTTCTATTTAGGCCCATTAATCGATCTAAAAGGCCCGTTTTGGCCCATTATTCTCTCAGCTACTCGCCTGGTTCTGTTCTTTCTATCCCACTCTCTCCTCTCTCTCCCCCATTTCGCGTTTGTAACTCAGTGGAGAAGAAAGATCCAAACCGATTCGTTGAAAAGGTACGACGATGATCGCTGTCTGCTCTTCCGTTAGCTTCTAGTGTCGAATGTTGGATTTTGATTTTCCTTTTGGTTTCTGGTTCTGATTATAATTTTGGGGATTGCGATTAGATTGGATTAATTTGATTGTCTCCCTTTGGGAGGTTTGGATTCAGGTTTAGGGATTTGGAATATCTGAGCTATGTCGAATACGGTGGACGCGACGGGGAATCCGATCCCTACTTCAGCGGTGTTGACTGCGTCGGC
This sequence comes from Sisymbrium irio, assembly GCA_000411075.1. Taxonomy (NCBI): domain Eukaryota; kingdom Viridiplantae; phylum Streptophyta; class Magnoliopsida; order Brassicales; family Brassicaceae; genus Sisymbrium; species Sisymbrium irio. Next base: position 120,606 of record KE153929.1, read on the forward strand.
GAAGCATATAGGTTTAAGATGTATGCCGGAGAACGTTGCCTTCCTCAAGTGCAAGAAGAATGATCCAAACCCTGAGAAGTGTCTCGAGAAGGGTCGTGACGTCACTCGCTGTGTGCTTGGCTTGTACGTATCCTAAAACCTCCTTCTTTTTATTTTTTGGTTCCATCTATTTGCAAGCTTTAGTAGTTCGTTGATTGTGTTTATTGTGACGAAGATAATTAAGAGTATGAAATGTTTGATTTGGGGTTTGATTCATCCTTTAGTGAGAAACTCTACTCCTGAACATAGCTGAGCCTAGGTCTTTTAAATAGGGTTTTGCTATTCTTAGCCACGAGTATATAAGATCATAAGAAAAGCACGAAAATGTAGTTATGATGGTTCTAGGTTCGTTGAGCATAAGTAGTATCGAACACGATATGAATGTTTGTATATGGTTTAGAGTCCAAAATGAGCTATCTGTGTCATACATTTTCAGCATTATGATTTCTTTGAAACTGCCACTCACCAAGTCGTAAAGTAAACATTTGTTTCACTCAGACATAGTAGAGACAGATTCATACCATGCTTATGTTCACAACTTCTCATTGTTATTTTTTCTCTTTATTTAAAAGCCACTAAGAAGCCAACTGCTTCCTTTGGAATATTGGTTTGAGACTCAGTTTTGGTGTTAGAAAGTTATTTACTCTTATACAATGATCCAATGCTTTAATAATATCAATCAATAAGAACCTATCTATCACACTGTGTTTCAGTACATATCATTTCTGCATCAGTCAGACCGTAGATTAATGATGTTAGATCCACATTCAGACATTGTAAAGTACCTCTGGTCAAGCGTTAGTTTTGTTGATGGATTGATGAATGTTGCAGGCTTAAGGATCTTCACCAGAAGTGCCAAAAGGAGATGGATGACTATGTTGGGTGTATGTATTACTACACGAACGAGTTTGATCTGTGTAGGAAAGAGCAAGAAGCCTTCGAGAAAGTGTGCCCCCTGAAATGAGAATCTCAAGTTATTGTCATGTTTTAATTTGTAATCTCCTAATAAAGCAAAATGTTCATTTTTGAATGAGCTTTTACTCTCTTCTTTTTCTTGTTGTCATCACCATTTTTTCCTCTCAAATGCTTTCGTAGCGAGTTATCAAAGACAACCAAATGACTCAATTTTCATTGTTTAATGGTTATTTAATCAGCACAAAATGGGTTTCCCGAATAATCTGTTTTATCTCCTTACTTGACAGTTGACACTTGAAACTAGTGTTTATAAGATTCTTCATATAGTTTTATCCAGACTTTATCACGATTGGAATCTGTTGCATTGGTGAGGCACTTGGGCTTGTGCAAACAGTCTGTAAAATTATTTAGTACATTTGAAATTTAGATAAACTTTCTTCCGAGAAATATTTAGGTACATTATCAAAATACAAGGGATATGACAGACAGTTATGAAGTTGGTAAGCAGAACGAAATTAACAATTAACCATAAAAGCTAGCACTTTATGAAGTTATAAGAAGTTGGCAGCGAAACGCATTCATAGCAAAAATCCAGAAGCTCATGCCCCACTCTACTTGAAAACAGAAGATCAACGACTGCAAGAAAATACCACACTTTATTAGAGATAAATCTTGAGCCAGAGACGATAACAATGCTAGCTATCTTTCAACCTGATGGACCGAGAACGCGACCTTGACAGACTTCGGGACCTGATTGGAGTAAGCACTCTCTTCTCTCCAGGACTTCTTCTGCAGTTTCTCCTTGGGCTTCGAGACGCATTGCTAGATTTGTATTTCCTCTCATTTCGAGGCAAAGGGGAACGGGAAATAGATCTTGACCTTCGAGGAGAGTAAGAATCATCCTCTCTTGCTTTGCTGTGCATGTGCCAGTAAAAGAAAAACAGGGCAATAAATACTCATACATAACGAGACAATTAACCCTTTTCCTAGGCATATGATATAGAACGGAAAACTTGTAACGAATGTTCTTCAGATGGCTTTTAGCCCAGTTCAGTCTCTTCCAACTTCTCCAACTGTCTAAAAAATGTTTCCTTTGTTTACATGTACCTTCTTTCCGTTTCTGGAAAGTAGTTCGATTACTTGTAATTGGAATTTCGACCCTGTTCTAGAATCTACATGCCCATTCTGATGCCATAAAAATTGAAAGAACAAACAACTGGCAGACAATCTAAGTGACTAGTAAAGAGTGCTTATCTGCATTCACACTACTGAGTGCAACTGAACTAAGGTTCAATAGTCTAAGCATGTATAGAATAGGAAATGCCTAATAGATATGATCCAAACCTTGGTTCTCGCCTTGCAGGAGTAAGCGAACGTGAAAGAGCTGATGAGCAAGAAAGGACTCAGTTACTAAGCATCACAAGAAACAGACAGAGATATTGTTCTACATCTAACTATAAACTGTACTTGTCTAGACATATATCAAGAAGTTAGAAGCAGGCCAAAAAGATACTTACAACGGTATCTGCGCCTTGGTGATCTGCGTGAAGTCCTCTTGTAGTCCCCATATCGACCACTACAGAAGTTTATTGCAAAGCATTAACATACATTTCCAGGGCTCATTGATAACTGATACAAGAACAAAGAATTCATCACCTTGTACGGTTAGTTGTACGCATCTCTTGTCCAGTTTTTCGGTTTTCGTCAGCAAAAACAATGGCTATCTCACGGCCACCAATAACTTTGTGATTCATTCGCTTCAACGCCTTAGCTGCATCTTCAGCATAAAGGTACTTAACAAATCCAAACCCTCTTGGCTCCCTAAAACCACAAAGCATGCATCAAATCGAAGCACAAACAACATTTAATTGCACAACATCAAAAGCTAAACGGCTCATCTAGGAGAAAACATAACTATAGGGATGTGATGAAAAGACACAAATACCCAGTGTAATAGTTCCTGGGGAGGTATATGTCCTTGAGTGGACCAAACCGCTCAAACGAATCCCTCAGATCGTTCGGCCTGAAAACAAAAACGAGCAAACAGTTAAGAAATTATGCCAATAAGAAACGTAATGAGTCGTATTAGATAAGCAAGTGCAAATAGAGAGAGAGAGAGAGAGAGACCTGGCATCGAGAGGGAGATTGCGGACGAGCAAACCAGAAGGATCAGATGATTCGTGGTGGCGATTTTCGTCGTAACTATTCCGCTCTCGTGGTGGCGACCTGCCACGTGGACGAGGACTATAGCTTCTGCTCCGGCTCCTCGCTCTCGCCATCGAGATTTGACGGTTTCGTCCACCTTGAGACCTTGAGGTCTTCTTCTCGACAAAAATAGTGAATCGTAAATCCCTAACCCTATCTCTCTGAGGCAGAAAGCAATGCGAGTAAAGGAGTACAAATTTGGAGGGAGAGAGGAAGAAATCGACGACTGTTTCAGAGTTTCAAAAGAAACGACACTTGCCGGAAGCAGCTACGATCAGGCTTTTTATGGGCCGCGAGATCATATGGGCTTTATAATATTATTGGACTTTTTTAAAGTTCGGATTAAAAGCACAAAGATGTGCGAACCGAACTTATTCCAACTCTTCCAGCTAACCATAAAAGTTATTAATTAAGAATAAAAATGTGAATGCAACGGATTATTTGGGAGTCTAAATAAGCAAAAATAATATTCTGTATTTTCGAAAGAAAGTTTTAAACAAGCAGATATACCGGAAGAAAAACCATCAAATATTTACTCGTCGAGTATACCCGGTTGGCCGGTTCATTAACATGATGAGTCGTGTGCATATATATTCATGGGATATATAAAAGGACTATTAAAACTTATAAGAAAAGTAAGCTACAAGTAATCCTTTTCGTGAAAACTGCGGTGGCAGCCACATGCAGCACAAGAGAAAGCCTCTTGGGTCCCTTCTTCGCCGGCTGCCACGAACTCTCCACAACCATCCAGTGAACATCGACCGCCCATGTGAGCCGTATGGTTCTTTAAGCACTTTCCATATTTGACTATTGCAGTTGACATATCAATCTCCTGAAATTTACCGTTTAGTACATCAAAGAAACAACAAGGACATCAGACTAACCCAATGACCTATTTAAGTATTCATGATCAGGTCATTCGTTAAATTGCTAGCTAGACTGAGTGCATTATAATTCTAAGTGATCCAATTCTATATTCACATGTGTTATAACACAATTTGAATAAGAGTCATGTGTTTATATATGCTTGAATAGGATGTATTCTTTTGCTAAGCTGTTGTGGATCATGTGCTCGCTCCCTCCCCTTAACACTAATTTATAACCGGGCATGTAAGTACAATAGAACACCAACTGGTTTGGCGCAAGTCCGATCAAACTACAAAATAATTAATGGTCGATCCGGTCGAATCTAATTCATCGTAAAATGATCCTTAGAAAGATTCAAAAATTACACAAGTAAACATTCTGACTCCCAATAGTTACTAGGATAAAAAAAAATCTTTATTTTTTGACAAAAATAGATTTAATCACGTGACTATTATTAATCGTCGGTTCACCTACCTTTTCAACATATTTCCAATGGAAGCAGAGGTGACAACCGCAACCGTGGCAGAAGAAAGCCTCCGGCGTTCCTTCCTCTCCACCGGCGAGAAAGTGCCTACAGTGGTCTTTTGGCTCTCCGCCAATCCTATTTACGCACATTCCATAAGTAACAATTTCTTTCCACTTGCTCATTTTGTTTGAAATCTTTTTTCTGATCGGAATATGTCAATTCCTCCCTTGATCGCTTAAGGGATGACATCTCAATGTGACTTAAAACAAATAATTAATGTAACTTTTAAATCATTGAGAAAAAATATTGGGTTGACCTTTTCATTTGATGATTATGCCGCATACATGAGCCATCGACCAAGTCCTGATTATTGAATAATAATAACTTACATATTGTTGGGATAACAAAACTAAGCTCAACACATACATGTATACAACTAAATTACCATCAAAGAAACAGTTAGATGATACCAAAAAAAAAAAATTGGTTTAAGTTTATTAGATTTGCTTGGATACAAAGGTTGAGATTACATCAGTAGATGAAAATACAACAAATAAGAGTATGAAGTCACTTTACCTCTTCCTTTTGATATTATTAAGACTCTTAGCTTTAACAAAACAATAAATCTGTGCACTATTTTTTTGAGAAAGCTACAAACCCTACAACCAACAAAGAGAATTATTATTTAAGAAAGCTAAAACATTTAGCTTTTGTTTAAGAAAACTAGACAATTTCTCAAAATTTTAGACTCTCTTATTAGTGTGTTTGGACATGTACCTCAATTTTGGGCCTAATATTGGGTGTAACAAGGCCCAAAATAAAAACGGACTCGTCGAATGACTCGTCCGGGTCATCGAAATCCCGAAACTCGCTAACCTCTCTACACCGAACATCAATTAAAACCTCTGGTAAAACCTCTCCCTCGCTTCTTTTTCATAACCCCGGAACACACGAAATGTTCGCCGTCTCACCGTCCTACTTCTCGCCGGCAACCATCTCTTCGGTGAGTATTGCTTATTCTTCCTGCTCCAATTCATTTCCTCGGTAATCTTCTTATAATTATAACCGATAAAGCTCTCTCTCTCTCTCTATCCATCTTCTCTCTTGTAGAGCCGTGGTGGTCAGGGCAATAAACCTCAAGTTCGGAGGAAATTCTCGGTGGTGCGTGCAGGAGCTAAACGGATACTCTACGGAAAAGATAGCAGAGAGGCTCTACAAGCCGGTATTGATAAATTAGCTGATGCTGTTTCCGGCACCTTGGGCCCTAGAGGTGAGTTGACTGAGTCATTCTCCCTGTAAATTGGTTGAAAAGAGAATTTCTATGAATTTTGAAAGTTGGGTTATGTAAAAGGAGCGATTTTGAAATGATTTTTATGAATGTGGAAACGATGCAGGGCGTAATGTAGTGTTAGCTGAATCAGATACAATCAAAGTGATTAACGATGGTGTCACCATTGCTAAAGCTATTGAGCTACCTGACACGATTGAGAATGCTGGAGCAACATTAATCCAAGAGGTTATTCATTCATGGTGGCTAAATGATTCCCTTTCTCTTTCGTTTGTTTATCTTTCGAGCTTGAGAAAGTAGTAAACCTGAAACTTGCTTTGTTCTATGTTTTTGTAACAGGTTGCGATTAAAATGAATGACTCAGCGGGTGATGGGACAACAACTGCAATCATTTTGGCTAGAGAAATGATCAAAGCTGGATCTTTGGCAATTGCTTTTGGAGCTAATGCTGTTTCCGTGAAGAACGGAATGAACAAGACTGTGAAAGAGTTGGTGAACGTGTTGCAAATGAAAAGTATTCCTGTCAAAGGGAAGAGTGATGTTAAAGGTTACATACTAGTACTTATTTACCATAGCTAGGTTGTGATTCGTCTCCTGTCTTGGTTTGAAATAATTCTAAAAGGGATTCTTGTGTTCTGTAGCCGTGGCTTCAATCTCTGCTGGCAACGATGAGTTTGTGGGGAACTTGATTGCTGAAACTGTGGAAAAGATTGGCCCTGATGGCGTCATCTCCATTGAAACATCTTCCTCAGCAGAAACGTCTGTTATAGTCGAGGAAGGATTGAAGGTTAGTGGTGCAAACTTTTTTGGCTGTTTTAAAAGCTTCACAATGGCAGTTTCACGCTTTACCTTCTTTAAGATGATCAAACCATTGAGTTTCTGCGATTCATGAGGGGAATTTTCTTTCGTACAGTTTGACAAGGGATATATGTCGCCTCATTTCATCACAAACCAGGAGAAATCTACTGTGGAATTCGAAAAAGCTAAAATCCTTGTGACGGATCAGAAAATCACTACAGCCAAAGAATTAGTTCCTTTGCTTGAGAAGACTTCGCAACTGAGTGTTCCGCTCCTTATAATCGCAGAAGATATCTCTGCTGAAGTGCTCGAGATACTGGTGGTGAATAAGAAGCAAGGTTTGATCAATGTTGCTGTTGTAAAATGTCCTGGGATGTTGGATGGAAAAAAGGCTTTGCTACAAGACATTGCACTCATGACAGGTTTTTCTTAATCATTTGTACTTTCCATGTTGATTTTTTTCCTGGACGATTCTGAGTTGCTAACATGACAAATGATATAAAACAGGAGCTGATTACCTTTCCGGAGATTTAGGCATGACTCTCATGGGCGCAACTTCAGATCAGCTAGGTGTTGCTAGGAGAGTAATTATTACAGCTAATTCAACAACTATAGTCGCTGACCCTTCAACTAAACCGGAAATTCAGGCAAGAATTGCTCAGATGAAGAAGGATCTAGCTGAGACAGATAATTCATATATGTCAAGAAAAATCGCAGAGAGAATTGCTAAGCTCACAGGAGGCGTGGCTGTTATAAAGGTCCGCTTTTGCAATAACCCTCCTATGTTTATAATATGCTGCAACAACTTGGGTTTTCATCAGAACTTCAGTCTAACTGACACAAAAAAATCTGTTTGGTTCTATATTTATTTTTCTGAGTCCTCTTGAAAACATCAGCTTAATTCGGTGATGATTCAGGTGGGAGGTCACACTGAAACAGAACTTGAGGACAGAAAACTTAGAATAGAAGACGCTAAGAACGCGACGTTTGCAGCCATGAGAGAAGGTATAGTACCAGGTGGTGGTGCGACGTATATCCATCTTTTAGACGAGATCCTGAGAATTAAGAAGAATCTTATGGAAGATTCTTACGAACAAATAGGTGCAGATATTGTAGCAACGGTATGAAACTTAATGGTTAAAATGAAACCTGTTTCTTTAACCTTTCTGGTTTCGTGAAAAAATCTTCAAAAGTTGAAACCTTCGTGTTTTGTGTAGGCGCTCACGGCACCTGCAATGGCCATAGCAACCAATGCCGGGGTTGATGGATCAGTTGTGGTGGAGAAAACCAGAGAACTGGAGTGGAGGAGCGGTTACAACGCAATGTCTGGGAGATATGAGGATCTTCTAAACGCTGGAATTGCAGATCCTTGCCGGGTTTCAAGATTCGCCCTTCAAAACGCTGTTTCTGTTGCCGGCATTGTGCTCACGACTCAAGCAGTGCTCGTGGAGAAGATCAAGCAGCCTAAACCTGCCGTTCCTCAAGTTCCTGGCATACCCACCTCATAACCAATCACCAAAGGTTTTGTCTGAATCCAAACCTTTTGCGCACAAAATGGTCTTTGGTTTTGTTGTTATTACTAAAACATCAAAATCTGTGATGCAATGGTACGTGCACAGGGTGAAAATAGTTTGTTGTAATCATTGTTGCTTATTGTGGAAGCCAAGGTTATTGTTAGCCTCCATTATCCGACAAAGCAAGAAGAGATGTGCCTTCTTGCATTATCCGACAAAGCAAGAAGAGATGTGCCTTATAATTGTGTTATTAGTATTGATTAGCGTAGTATCATTCATTTATATTTTTGGAGTTGTAACACTAAGTATTCAATCAAACTCTTAATTAGAACACGATCAAAAGTTGCAATCAGATTTCATTTGACAAAATAACACATTATTGACATGTTTCTGGGACACACCAATCTATTTTGGCGCCACTACAATGAAACGTCATTACGAAAACAAAATGATTTTCTTTTTTCCTTTCTGTAGTTGAGTATTTGCAAATTGCAACACACGCATTTGGTCAGTAACAAATTAACAATACTCTTTTTTTGTGAAAACTTCGGTGGCAGCCACACGCAGCACAAGAGAGAGCCTCCGGTGTCCCTTTCTCGCCAGCCGCCACAAACTCGCCGCAACCATCCACCCAGTTACCGCCCGTGTTGGGCGCATGGTTCTTCACGCATTCCCCATATCTAACTGTCGCATCTGATCTATCGTAGTTCTGGAGTACACCATGTGTAAAAAATTCAAACAGTTGAATAACGTGATAATGAAGGATTAAACTTTTAAACTCAAACAGGTTCTATCTATATTCAGATTTCAACCAAAAAAGAAGTCTTATTCTTTCTAGCTCGTACTTTTTATATATGTGACAGAAAGACTCTAGACCGGATCCCAGACTCCTAATTCTTCAACCGGGTTGTCCTAAGCATCCACGGTACCAGAGCGTATTTATAAACAAGGCATAATCAATTTGATTTGTTCTAAACCGAACAAACACTATTAATATTCGCTAATGTGATTATGACATCAAATTATGAAATACCTGAAAAGTAGCTAAATATAATGTAAACATATAACGTATCGACCAACCGTTTCAACGTGTTTCTCATGAAAACAAAGGTGGCAACCGCAGCCACGGCAAAAGAAAGCCTCCGGCATTCCTTCTTCTCCGGCGGCAATAAAGTGTGCACAATAATCTTTTTTCACTCCACGAATCTTGTTGACGCACTCTCCGTATGTAACAGTTTTTTTCCAGTGACCCATTTCCGTTAAATTTTTCTTGGTGCTCGGAATTTTTCCTTGTGTCTCAAGTTCTCTCTATGATCGATTGAGGATCATGTCTCCATGGTTTTCGCTTAGACAAGAATAGTTATTCATATTTTAATTATATAAGAAACTTATTTATTCATAGATTAATGTTGGGTTGACATTTTCATTTATTTGAAGCCAGTAAGCGCAAATTGTGTTTTTTTTTCTAGTTGATTCAGAAACTAATAAACAAAAATAATAATCATAACAATGACTCGAGGTATAGAATCCATCGAACTACAGTGACTTAGAACAGTAAACAGATTATCGTTGAACGCTTGTAAATTGACGTTGTATTGCTTTCTTATCCTACATCTCCTGGATTGGCATACTGCGATAGCATACTAGAAAAAGAAAACACAAATATATTAAAGGATTGGAGATGGTTGAGGTTGAGTCTAGTTCGCATACAGTGGCGGTATCTTTGAGCCCGACCTATAGTCATAATGTCATATAGAACACGATGCCAATGGATACCACTTTTCGTTATAGATTAGGATTTCCGAAGCGATAGTTAGAGCTTCTCGAATGCTTAACGTGGAATCTGATGTCAATGTCATGACTTGTAATAATCATTGATAACGAGGTTTGTCTCGAACGAAGATTTTCAGGAGCAGTTGCTTTTTCCCACCATCGAATGTCGAATGTTAGCAAAAGTGATCCTTTTATATTGTTTTCATCGGTTGATTGTTAGTTATGTGGGTGGGGTCACTCAGTTGTTCATCATGTCGTCATTTTGTTCTTGGGCCCGGAGAGGGCCATTCAAGAAGTGGGCTAATCTTCAAATTTTCAGCACATATGTCCTCATCCCTCATCACCTTAATCATTCATTTAACCATCCGAGAAATAAGTCTCTCTATTATTGCTTTATAATGTAGTACAAAAGGATGAGATACGTGTCGATAATCTGGCGGAGATTGACTTGGAAGCCGCGGACAAAGTTCTACCGCTATTGTTGGAGGAGAACAAAAAATAAAAAAGAGAGAGAGAGAGAGAGAGGGCACACTTTTGGTAGCTCACGTCCCAAGTTACACTGTTCCGACGTCGTAATCGATAGCGATTGGTGGTTTCTCTTCAAACACGCGTAGCTTGCACGCGACGCTTTGTTAGATCACGAAGCGCGTGCTTGTCACGCCCCGACACTCCTACCTGGCTGGCTCACACACTCTTCTTCCCTTCACCTCAATCAGAATTTTAACCGCCGCACCGAATATTTTTTGTTCCTTAAATCTTCTCAGTTGTTACCTTTTACAAAAAAAAATTTTAATTATAAAAAACTTTGTATTTTTAGACAAGAAAATAATGTTGTCCTATTCTATTACTCAGTACTATTTTTAGATAGCAGAAATAATTCTGTATTATAAAATCTTATGATATATCAACGACTGTATAAATTATGTTAAACAAATAACAGTTGACCAAATAATTATACCATTGAAATAAGCCTATTAGATGATAAAATAAATCTAGCCTATCAAATCTCATATACCTTGAATAATCACAGAATTTCCTAATTGAGAAACTTTTCGTTTTTTCTTTGAGGGGAAGGGGGGAATGCTATGAAGTATGAAACTTATGTAGGAGTAATTAAAATGTGATATAATTGTGTTTGTGTGTGGGTGTAACTTCAGGTGAAAATTTATTACAATCATATCTTTTGTGACGAAAGAAGAATATGTGAATAGGTTGGGGGAGAAAAGGAGAAAAGAATGCGAATAAACTATTTATAGCACGATTAAGTAAGTAATCATGATTGTGTCTAGTAGTATTATAAGTTCAACGAGTTCATATTCATCTCAGAAAATAAAATAATGTAGACTAATTTAGATAACATAAATTAATTGTGCCTTAAAAATTATAAAAAATAGATTAAAACTTGGAAAATGCATTTTCCCAGAAATTGGACGACTTTATGCAAATAACAAATACCTAAAACCTCGAAGCAAAAATCACCAACTTCCCTAACAACCGATCGATGATGATGGGTCCTCTCACGAATCAACCTCTGAATTGATGATTGAAGAAGACGCTGCAGATGTCTTCTATGTCGCAATCCCCATCACCCCCGGAGATGGATATCCAACCTCCTGCATTGCTCGACGACGATCCTTCCACTTATTCCTCCGCTATGTGGGATTGGGGAGATCTCCTTGACTTCGCCGCCGACGACCGCCTTCTCCTCTCTCCCTTCTCTCCCGTTCTTCCTCCTCCTCTCCCTCCTCCGCATCCTCCGGCGCAATCTGAATCGTATCCTTCTCCTGATGAATCTGGGTCGGGTTCCGATCGGGTTAGGAAGCGTGACCCGAGGCTGCTCTGTTCTAATTTCGTGGAAGGTATGCTTCCTTGCTCGTGTCCCGAGCTCGATCAGAAACTTGAGGAGGCTGAGCTGCCTAAGAAGAAGCGTGTTCGAGGTGGCTCTGGCGTGGCTCGATGTCAGGTTCCCGATTGTGAAGCGGATATAAGCGAGCTTAAAGGGTACCATAAGAGGCATAGGGTTTGTCTCCGTTGTGCTAACGCCACCTCTGTTCTCCTTGATGGAGAGGATAAGAGATACTGTCAACAGTGTGGAAAGTATGTTCCTTTTTTTTTTTTTCTTCTTCTTTTTTAGTTTTGCAATCCTAAGCTTTTAGATTTGATCAAGAGATATAGAACTGGATTTTGATTGATGAATCCAGGCGAGAACTGCGTTAGTTAATCTCTTCTGCAGCTCGTGGTTGACTTGGGTTCTCCACAAGCTTGTAAAGCACGAAGCTTTCCAAATCTGGATTGATATCTGTTGTCTGCTTGATGGGATAAGAAACTGTTGAATCTGTCATTAGTAAATTGGATAACTTGGAGAGAAACTGTTGATCCGTTTGAATGACACCACAGATTCCAGAGATTAGTACATAAATCATTTAATCAACTCTCTTTGTTCATCATTAGCTGAGCTGAATTGTTCACCTTTATCAACTGTCGAGTAGTCAGTATAAGCTGAGCTGAACCGCTCCTATTCGGTGCTGTTTCCATCCTTACACTGAGTAAACCATATGGCAGGTTTCACGTCCTCTCGGACTTTGACGAGGGAAAACGCAGCTGTCGGAGAAAGCTAGAGCGTCACAACAACAGACGGAAAAGGAAACCTGTAGATAAAGGAGGAGTTGCTTCAAAACAACAGCAAGTGTTATCACAGAATGATATCAGCGTAATTGATGTTGATGATGGAAAAGGTATAAGTGAACACTGTACGTTTGCCTTAGTTGTTTAGTTTGCACGTTTTCTAGTTGCCAATGTTTGAGTTCGCTTGGACATTCAAGCTGATGCCGCTTGTCCATGTTATTAACTTGTAGCAGATAATACATGCTCTAGTGACCAGAGAGTGGAACAAGAGGCTTCATTGAATTTTCAAGATCGGCATATTCCCACTCAGGGGTCTGTACCCTTTACCCATAGCATCAACGCAGACAACTTTGTCTCTGTCACAGGTTCGGGCGAAGCTCAACCAGATGAAGGGATGAATGACACAAAGTTTGAACTTGCACCTTCCTGTGGTGATAACAAAAGTGCTTACTCAACTGTGGTGGGTTTCTCTTCAGCCACTCTTACATCAAAAAATTATTTGTGCTTTATGGACTAATTTTTTATTTTCATTCTAGTGCCCTACAGGTCGGATCTCTTTCAAGCTCTACGATTGGAATCCAGCGGAGTTCCCTCGGAGACTACGTCATCAAGTATTCTCAAGAATTTTATATTACAGTTTAGTGTTCAGACACTATGTTTACCCTTTTCAGAATCTCAAAGAACTAATTTTCGTGTGATCAATTGAATTTGCAGATTTTCCAATGGTTGGCCACCATGCCTGTTGAGCTGGAGGGATATATCCGTCCAGGATGTACAATTTTGACTGTCTTTATAGCAATGCCAGAGATTATGTGGGCGAAGGTACGTTCTGTGGTCTTTTACTCATCACTTTCATGTTCTTGATGCCACAACATAACAGAAGAGTTGTTTCTTTTCAGTAGTTTGTCTATTTCCAAAACGTTGGTCTATTTTCAAAACGTTGGTCTATGTCTCTATGCACATTTTTCCTAAGTATCATATACGCATTATATAGCTCTTCCGAAATTCATGTGGCCGGGAGTTCTTTTGTTCCTCCAAGTTGTGCAATATTTCGAAGCTTGTGTCCTGGAGCGATACCAACTTAATATCTCTTCCCTGGGAGCCCCCTCTTTGAATTTGCACTGTAATAAGCGTTTCCTATTTGTTCCTTTAAGCAGTTGTCTAAAGATCCAGTGGCGTATCTGGATGAATTTATTCTTAAACCGGGAAAGATGCTATTTGGAAGAGGCTCGATGACTGTCTATTTGAACAACATGATTTTCCGTCTTATGAAAGGCAAGACGATGTGCTTTACTCTTTTTCTCTGTTAAGAATAATCTTGTGAGTTAAGACGTTTTTAGTGTAAGTTTATTCTTACTTTTTTCTGGTTGACAGGTGGAACGACTTTAAATAGAGTTGATGTAAAATTAGAGTCACCGAAACTTCAGTTTGTATATCCAACATGTTTTGAAGCTGGAAAACCAATTGAACTCGTTGTTTGCGGACTTAACCTTCTGCAACCCAAATGCCGGTAAGGGTATCAACCCTTGTTTTGATCTATGCTTCTGGCTTCTCTCGCATATTTTAGTTCTGTCATGTTGCTCATATGATGAAACTATATCTCAAGAACCTTCAAAATGTTGCATTGGGATTACTACTCATCATCTGTTGGTTTGGTTCTTGGACATTTGTCCCACTAAGATGTTCTGGATAGGAAAGTATAACACGATAATGGTTTCATTGCAGGTTTCTTGTGTCTTTTTCTGGGAAGTACTTGCCACATAACTATTCTGTTGTACCTGCGCTGAGCCAGGATGGAAAGCGTTCTTGTAATAACAAGTTGTACAGGATAAATATCGTGAATTCTGACCCTAATCTCTTTGGCCCTGCATTTGTCGAGGTACCCATTTGTTGACAGTATATTTTTACATGTAGCTCTGTTTCTGCAAATAATATGGTCCTCCTCTAATCCTTTTGTAGGTTGAAAATGAATCTGGTCTATCAAATTTCATACCTCTAATAATTGGAGATAAAGCTATTTGTTCTGAAATGAAACTAATAGAGCAGAAGTTCAATGCCACACTCTTTCGAGAGGAACAAGACATTACCGCATGCTGCTCTTTGACTTGCTGTTGTAGGGATTACGAGGAGAGGCAGAGCACCTTTACTGGGCTCTTGTTAGATATTGCATGGTCTGTGAGGGTGCCCTCTTCAGAATGCACTGAGCTAAAAGTGAACCGATGTCAAATAAAAAGATACAACAGAGTGTTGAATTATCTGATACAGAATAACTCGGCCTCAATCTTAGGAAACGTACTGCGCAATCTGGAAACTTTAGTGAAGAAAATGGAGCCAGACAGTCTCGTTCATTGTACATGTGACTGCGACGTGAGACTCCTACATGAAAATATGAGTACGGCCAGAAAGCAGCAAAGCCATGAAGATTCAAAGGTGAAACCAGCTACATCAGCGTGCTGTTGTAAGAGCAATTTCCAGAAGGACATACCATCAAGAAACTTCAATCAGGTTTTCACTAAATATCTGATTTCCACTATTTGATATAAACTGGACTCGGCACACCATTTTTATTTGTCTTACACATTTAGTGTCTTGTTTGATAATATCTTTGGCAGATTAAGACGATATTAATGGATTCTGCGCACAGTCTTGCATCTCTTTATTGTTTTTTGCATGCTTCTCTTTATAAACATTCACATATATTTTATTGACAGGATCCGGAAGCAGGATTAGATTGTAAAGAGAGAATACAAGCGGCTTCACTAGATACTGGCGTAAAAGAGACCGATCCTCTTTTAAACAAAGAGGTTGTCATGAACGTAAATGACATAGGAGACTGGCCAAGGAAGTCTTGCATACCAATACACTCTGCCCAAACATTCAGGTCCCGTCAAACTGTTTTCTTAATCACTACATTTGTTGTCTGTTTTGCGGTCTGTGCGGTTCTGTACCATCCAAACAAGGTCACACAGCTTGCAGTGGCAATCCGAACGAGACTGGCACACAAACTTTGAATAAATAGTTCAATGGGAAAGATTCTCATTTTAACCGCTGAACGTGTGTTTATTAAAAAAAGCTTGAAGGGAGCTGATAAAAAAGCTTGTCTCAGCTTTCAACAGCGCTCAGCTACAGCTTCTCAGATAGATTCCCTTGAGAAAGACACAAAATGGTTAATGATCAGATGAGTTTACTTTTTCTCTGTGTTCTTCTTCCAATTTCTTAAAGACATGCAACTGTAATAACAGGAAATGGTCTGGTCGGTGATCTGATTATTCCACATCGACTAGTGTTACATATGTAGATAGGGTTTGCTTTCGCTCACTGTAATATGTTTTTTTTATTGGTCTGAAGATTGTGGACAAATCCTAATCGTAATTTAGTATTATACATTTTTCTTCTTCAAGCTATGGTTTGGCTCCCGATATCTCTCTAAACTTTATCGGTCAACCCCAGAATCAATCAGGTTTTTACTTTTGACATATTGAGTATTGTCATATCAATTCAATAGACTAACAAGTAACAAGTAACGGTTTTGAGCTTTACCCAATCCGTAACTAAAAGGAAACAGAATGGCTAATTCGTGAAGGAAAACATGATATTTTTAGTATCGATCTGTCGATATAGATAGTTACAGTGTTGTCTACTCTTATTATAATTTTATATTTAAGCTAAGAAATTTGTATATAGACAACGATATAAGATCGTAATAGTATTTTTTTTTTATAAGTTAGTAAATTGATTTCTGGAAACATGTAGCTAAGTTAGATTTTTCAACGTACATATTAAAACTGTGAGATTAATTGGGTTATAGAACGCAGATTGTTAGAAAGTGACCAAATAGATGAGATTTGGATTTAGAAACAGTGAAGAGACACAAATCCGTCGGTTCTGAGTCATACTTTGTGCTAAACGACAACATCGTAACACTTGTTTAGCACAAAATAAATTGGATTCTCTCCACACGTTTCTAACAAACGCAAGATTGAACGTGTTTGAACATATTTACTACTCTATTTTGGCTCGGGAAGTTTTGCTTAGCTTATAGTAGCCTTTAATTTCTCTCTAACAACATAAAACTACTAGTGACTACTTGGACGGTTGGACGTATACAAATTGAATC
Organism: Sisymbrium irio; assembly: GCA_000411075.1. Taxonomy (NCBI): domain Eukaryota; kingdom Viridiplantae; phylum Streptophyta; class Magnoliopsida; order Brassicales; family Brassicaceae; genus Sisymbrium; species Sisymbrium irio. The sequence continues at coordinate 137,213 of KE153929.1, forward strand.
TCAAACAGAGATGTTTGTGTATATATGTGTTTAAGTTCATTTTCACATTTTTTGCAAATTGCAACTGTTAATTTAGATTAGTGTTTTTTGCTAATTACATGCGATGTGTTTGCTGCGTTTAATTTCAAAAAAAAGGGTCAAATCCTAACATTTATTGGCTAAGAGTTTGGTACAAATCTTTTTTTTTGTTCGAATGGTACAAGTCTCCATGCGTTTCGAACGAACGCTAGATTTAACGTGTTTGAACATATATATTTTGCCTCGAGAAGTTTGCTTGACCTTTATATAGAAGACTTTCTCTAACAAAAGAAACTACTGGAGATTATTTGGATCGTTGGACGTATACAAGTACATCTCTGTTATCTCAAACATAGATTTTGTATATATATAAGCTCTTTTATATCCAGTAGGTAAATAGGAATTGTAACGCTCCAATGCCCATTTTAAGAAAGAAAAATATATATGTTTTAGCATTGAAATCTTTGTTTTCTTCACCTTTTTCTATTCCGTAAATTAAAACTGTAACGATCCAATGTTTATTTAAAAAAAAATATATATATATATATATCTATTATATATTAAAGAAAAAACATTTAAAGTTATTTTTGTTGATGTGGCATTTTCACATTTTTCTTAATATTTTTCTTTTTTATTTATTTTAATCTGTTATCAAACACTTTTTTAAAAATATTTAAAAATTAATGAATCTCATTTTTCTAAAAAAACGAAAATAAAAAATCTACTAAATTCAATTTACAGAATCTAATATATTCCTATTAATTT
>KE153929.1:138124-168141 GCA_000411075.1 Sisymbrium irio
ATCTTAATTGTTTTTTAAAACTCAAAATATTTATAATTATGCATCAATCAAAAAAATTTTTTTAAATAACAAGTTAAAAAGAAAATAAATAGAAAAATTATAAAAAGATTCTAAAAATTATAAAACTAAAACTAAAATATAATTTAAAACATAAAATTAAAAATATAATTTAAAAATAATAATTAATCATGTACAATAACACATGTATTATCCTAGTATTATATTTAAAAAGGTATATGGTTCATTTTATTTTCACTTCTGCAATTGTTAATTTGGGTACGCTAGAACTTTCTCTACTTTTATGCTACGCGGTTGCTGCGTTTATTCATTGAACGTCAACAAATTCAACAAAGTCTCACTGAAGATATTTTTATAAGTTTCGTTTCAGTTTTGCAGTAAATTATTATGTTTGGTTTAATTTTCATAAGGTCACGATATTCCACAGATATTTGTTGTTGCGTTTCGGTTAAATATCTGCGGAAGACTAACTTTGATGAGATTTTTTGTGTATGTCGAACAATTGAGAAGCGTGGAAGCTGACAAGAGTTAGCTATTAGTATATTAAAATATAAAATATAATGGTTACAAAATTTTACATAGAGCTTGAAAAATAACCAATAAACAACAGCAAAGCCTTTTTGTGTGCAAACAACAGCAAAGCTAAGATAGAAAAAAAAATTATATATCATATAAGAACATATGGACAAGTATAGGTGAACGTTGTCGTTATCACTATGGGTAGTTTAAATTAGTGAGACCCACACACCCACCCACATGGTAAAGCTATCAGCATAAAATCCGAAATTACGATTAAAAAGAAAATTGGTGATCATATGTAGATCAGTAGAGGTATGATAATACAAGATCTCGAAAATTTTACTCCTTAGATAATTCACGAGTGATAATCTTTTGTCCACGAAACTAATGTTTAAGATTTTAGTTTTGTTTTATATAATTTCATATTATTTTAGGTTTTATGTAATGTAATAATGAATTACTTAAGTCACAAGATTCACAACTTTGGATATCAGCTTTATGTGTTTTGTTCGATGTATACAATTAAGATTGAATCTCACAAGAAAGTAAAGTCGTAGTAATATGAGATTGCATTACTTTAACGATTGAATACATATAGTAGATTAGCAACGTGAAAAAAGAAAAAGAACCTTAAATAGTAAATAAAAAAAAGGAATGGAGATGATTGGATTTTGGGTAATATCAGAGCTAAGTCAGTGACAGCTTTATCCCACATGAAAACTATTTTGTCAGTACTAATCTCAATCATCAACCCGCATCTAATATTTTTTATTTTATTTGCCGCCAAAGGACAAATATCTTAAATATCTTCGTCCAACGTCTCCACTTTTACTCACATCTATTACCTATAAATACCCATTTTCAGGAACCAAAGCTCTTCACTCCTCTCACTCTTGGAATTCTGCCATTCATTCTCTCAATAGTTGAAGTGAGAAAGAATGGCAATTCCGGAAATCAAAGATGTCGAGAGGGGTGAAATAGTAAACAAGGTTGAGGGTCTAGGGAATCCATTGTTGAAGAAAGTGGTTGATCAAGATGATGGAGAAGAGAGTGAGATTAATGAATCTTACTTGATGGTTCTCTTCAGCACTTTTGTTGCTGTCTGTGGCTCCTTTGAGTTTGGCTCTTGTGTAAGTTTTGGTTTAAGAGAGACACCATTTCAATTTTCAATCTGAGGTCACCTTATAAGGCCAAACCTCTGTTCTAATATCAAACTAATTTTCTTAACAATTTATTTCATGATGAAGGTTGGATACTCAGCGCCTACTCAATCATCTATAAGACAAGATCTCAGTCTCTCCCTTGCAGAGGTTTGTCTCTATATTTTTGTCCAATCCAGAGAGAGCCTTTTTTGTCATATAGTATTTAGTTTAATGCGTTAATTAAATTTACATTTACGCGTCTAATATCTGTAATTGCTTAATTTCGGGGATGATTAATTTGAGGTTTTTCGGTAACTAATCGACATATTTATACCTACAATTTTAGTCCAAACCATCTAGTTTAATTTTTTTTTGTATTACAACAAGAGATCAAATTCTTTTTGTGTATGTAAAAATGCAGTTTTCCATGTTTGGGTCCATATTAACAATCGGTGCAATGCTTGGAGCTGTTATGAGTGGAAAAATTTCAGATTTGACTGGCCGAAAAGGGGTACATCTTTCTCAATCACAAACTTAAGTGTCCAAAATTAAAGTTTCAAAAACTTAAATGCTTATATGTATGTCGAAACTCATTTCAGGCGATGAGAACTTCAGCTTGCTTCTGCATTACTGGTTGGCTCGCTGTCTTCCTCTCCAAGGTATTTAAATTTACACATACATACCTACTTTTCGAATATTTGCAACACCAAAGTTATATTTTGAGATAAGTCTGGATTTCGGTTTACCAGATCCAGTTATCGAATATATCTAAGACCAATATTAGATTTTAATATGATGTCAATTTTGCAGGGTGCTTTGTTACTTGATATAGGAAGGTTCTTCACAGGATATGGAATTGGAGTTTTTTCTTATGTGGTAATTTACTCTCTTTTTAACTAAAAAAAAAATCTTATAACCTTTAAATCATTTTTGTTTACATTTAGTAGTCAAGATAAACCGGTCTAGTTGTAATTTTTCTCTCTCTGTTTTGGCAAATTTTGTTGATATTTATAAACCAATGTTTATAAAAACTCAGTCTCCAAAGTAAATGAATCAACGAAAACAGGTGCCTGTCTACATTGCTGAAATATCTCCCAAGAATCTACGAGGTGGACTGACAACACTGAACCAACTCATGATTGTGATGGGCTCATCGGTTTCTTTCTTGATCGGATCTCTCATTTCCTGGAAAGTTCTTGCTCTTACCGGTAAGTCTCTCAAGAGTTTCTGTTTCTTGATAAATCGTTACAGAAATCTCCTTTGCAAAGTGATCAATATACAAATGTTTTTGCTCTTGAAAAGGACTTGCTCCCTGCATTCTTTTGCTACTTGGCTTGTGCTTCATACCTGAATCTCCCCGATGGCTGGTAATTTTCTCTATTGGATTCAGGACTTTATCGATTGTTTTTTATTACGTATTCCTCAGCATGATCTAAATTTTGCATGTTCTTGCTTTCCAGGCAATAGTTGGCCGTGAGAAAGAGTTTCGTGTAGCGCTACAAAAGCTGAGAGGAAGAGATACAGATATCACAAATGAAGTTAAAGAGATTCAAGCCTCCATTCAAGCTCTTGAGATTCTTCCAAAAGCAAGAATCCAAGATCTTGTTTCCAAGAAATACGGTCGGTCTGTCATCGTAAGTTTTTAGCTCAGAACTAATAAAGTTATCAATCTTCTAACTCAAATTTTCCATAAGTTTAAATGTGTTATTTAACGTGTGATCAAATATCCTTTAGATTGGTGTTTCCCTCATGGTATTCCAGCAGTTCGTGGGAATCAACGGGATTGGATTCTACGCAAGTGAAACGTTTGTCAAAGCCGGTATATATATATAATAACCCTCTATATATTGTCTTGCATCATAGTATCACAACAACATTCGTTTCAGATTCTAACATGTCTTACAAAAACTTGCAGGGCTTTCGTCTGGCAAACTCGGAACAATTGCTATCGCTTGTGTTCAGGTGAATAAATCTCTTTGTTTCACTGGATACACTTCTCTATATTGATTCGTATTTAAATATTGATATGGAATCATTGGTTTAACAACAGGTGCCTGTAACTGTACTTGGAACAGTCTTGATAGATAAATGTGGAAGAAGGCCACTAATAATGGTAAAAATATTTTAATCTACAGAAAGCGATTTCAAAGTCCAAAGTTCAATTTTATTTATATTTAAACAAATGTTGCTGCAGATTTCAGCTGGTGGGATCTTCTTAGGATGTATACTCACAGGAACATCCTTCTTCCTCAAGGTGCATATCATAAACCCTACCCAAACCCACTTCAGAAACTATTAGTATGTTAATTAAACCAAATCGTTACATGGAATCTGTTATGTTATGGATTCAGGGACAAAGCTTATTGCTCGAATGGGTTCCTTTCTTAGCCGTCGGAGGTGTACTTGTAAGTGAAACTTAATTTGGTCTTTTACCTAATACCAAAAACAGAACTCAAGAGGAGTTCATGTCTGCGTTAACATATTGTATAAATTTATGTCTCGTTTTCCACTAATCAGATCTATATAGCGGCTTTCTCCATCGGAATGGGACCTGTTCCTTGGGTGATAATGTCTGAGGTATGGTTTCGTTTAAAAATCAGAGCTATGACTTGTCAAGCAAGTAAAGTTGTTTATAAACTTTTTATAAGAGCTTATACTGAAGTCTTGCTCTATTGTTGGGGATCAGATTTTTCCGATAAACGTGAAGGGAATTGCAGGAAGCTTAGTGGTATTGGTGAATTGGTCTGGTGCTTGGGCTGTCTCTTACACTTTCAACTTCCTCATGAGCTGGAGCTCTCCAGGTACACACTCTCACATGCTCGTTAGGGAGATCGATGTGTTTTAACCGGAAGAAACCGCGTTATATAAACGCTAAACTGAGACGAAGCTATGTTTATTTTCTTGTGTAGGTACATTCTACATGTACTCTGCTTTTGCTGCGATGACGATTATCTTTGTGGCGAAGATGGTGCCTGAGACGAAAGGGAAGACACTCGAAGAGATCCAAGCTTCTATTCGAAGAGAAAACTAAAAGGAAAGACACAATCAGATTTTTGGGGGAATTTATCAAGACTCGAGCTGTTTTTCCGGTGGTGAGCTTCAAGGGTGGAGTAGAGTAAAAAATATGAGGGTTTTGTTTGAATGTTTTAAGAATATGTTTATTTTATTTGGTTGGTCACGTTAAGGTTTCCATCAGTTAGGTTTTGATTGGTAGATGTGGGATTGGGGAATCGTGGAAACTTGAAAGAAAAATGAATGGAATGGAATAGCAGAGAAAAGGACTTGGTTTGAAAATCAACAACATTTTAACAATATACATTGAATCCGAGAAGAAAATATAGTGTAAATTAACACAGACTTTTGAACATTCTGGAGGATATAAATTAGCATCCAATTGATATTTTAAAACTCAATCTAAATTAATGTCCTAAAAAGATAGAGTTAGCCATTTTTTAAGAAGTATATTGACTTTTTATGAAGTGGTGACTGGTGAGATGTAGCAGATTAGCAGAAAGAGTTGAACAGACAAAATGCTGAACATTTGTCGAAGTAATCAAATTTAAATATAGGATACATATCTATTTGAGAAGTGGTGAGATGTAACAGATTAGCAGCAAAAGTGAAACAGAAGAACTGTTGAACATTTGTAGAAGTAATATAATTTAAATACAGGACAAATGTCTATTTGAGTTTTGTAGATAATAAAGTGTCATTCCAAATTTTGGTTCTCTACGTACATTTGGATAGATACTCATGTGTTAATGTGAGTAGAACGTTATATCTTACACACGTCTTTGTCACAACCTCTTTTTCTGTATTCAGGCCATCATGGTTAAATGTTCTCATTAAGCCATTAATGTTTGAGTAGAATTTGATAGGTTTATATCATTTGTCACACTCCCATTTCTATTATTCAGTCCATCATGATTAAATGGACGGACAAGAATAGTTCACCTACCACCACTAAGTCATTTTTGACGATTAATTCTTAGTGTACATTTTTTTCAAAATAGCATAGAGCCCTTTAAGAGTGATGTAGAGTGTCGTAGAGATCGTAAAGATGTTGAGAAAACATCGTTCCTTTTGAATGTAAACTAAAACTAGTATTTAAGGAGTGAGATCTCTCAATGTATAAGCATCAACACAGCCTACACATTTATAAACAATACAAAGAAAAAAAGTTGATGTTTTTTCTCTCTAGAGATTGATTTATTTATCGCTTCTGTTTAATAAGCATCTGGTCGGTTTTTAGAGTGAAACTGATGGTGTAAACTGTAAACCGTGAATGGCCGCATGAATTACTCGCGGGAAAACAAAGTCTGTTAGAGATCTTTGCAAGTAAAGATAATTTACATGAACCCTCTGAACGCGCGAGAGGCTCTCGATAAAGAAATTGCCGTATGACCCCTCCATTATCGGGGTTTTGTATTGATGACGTGGCGCAACTGATCTTGTGATTTATTTCTTTCTTTATTTGTGTTATCGCTTTTTCGATTATCGATCACTGAAAGAAGAGAGAGTGTGAGTGAGTGAGTGTGAGGATCAATCATCATCAATGGCGTGTCCAACATCAACGAGAATCTGGTTCCGAGTAGTGATCCTGATCGTTTTGATGGTGGTTCTCTTCTACGTAGGGCGCCCTCTCTACTGGAAGATCTCCGCCACCATCCACGATATCCGCCACAACAAGCAATCCGTCAGAGAAGGTAATTAACACTCTTCCTTTCTCTCCCCAAGGATTCTCTCTTATACATCATTGGTTCTGTTTGGATGGCAGGTATATCGCAGATCGTACACGAGGCGCAGAGATCGGTGGGATGGTATCACGACGAGTCAGATTCTGGTCTGTTAGAGGTTCATAACAAGAAACCTGGAGTCGCCGCTTCTCAGTGGGATCAGTGACGATCTTTCTCCGTTTCTTTCCTTTCGAAATAATTAAGTTCTGTGTGTGTGTATGTTTCATCCTTAAGCACATTTTGAAGATTATACGCTTAATAGTGTAGATTTATTTGGTATGAATTTGATAAAAGAGAGCTTTGAGAATTTCTGTTTGTATAAGTTTTTTTGGTTGAAACTGTCAAAACTTTGTTATATATGAGGCAGTCGATACTTGATGTGCAAACATAATTTGATGCTTCTTATGTGAGTTTTTATATATGTGATTGTTAGATCGATCGAACACAAGGTTATCATTGTCGCGGATTTTGTTTGGCCCTTGGCTTATAAGTTTTGCAGATTGGCTACTGTCACTTGAAGCAAATTCATATGCTTCTTGATTTGATCAAATTGTTTTGTGATTTCTGTTTTGATCAAACGACCTGTAACATCACACATATTGATCAAATGCCATCGATATATCCAGCGAGAGATGTAACATCACAAGAAGAAAACAATAACTTGGAAGTAAATCCAAAAATATGTCATTGAAACTCGGAAATTTCTTTGACAGACTCCAAATACTCCGTGTACTCGTATACCAATACCAATTTACTTGGTAGTCCAAGATATTATAACTTTTGGGCTACTACTATCTGAGTGAATCCTTATCCTTATGATCAGAGAAGGAAAAAAAAAAACAGAGACAAATATAATATAAGCCCAAAAGGATGCATGTTTTACTAATCATTTTCGTCCTGGTGGAGACAGATTGAATTTGTTTAGTGCTATTAGCGTAAGCACTTGACTAATCGAGTAATTATTATGAGTTATTTTTTCCATTAATCAACTCAGGTCAAGCAAAATCTTTTTCTGATTTATACAATTCACTTTCTATCAATATGGGCCAAAAACTCAAGTGGGTTTTGACCAAACTGAATCATCAAACTCCCAATAAAACAAAGCACGTCACCTTTTGGTGCACACGAATAATTTTGTTTATATTTTATTCCTTTTTCCTTCCATTTCTTATTTTATAATCAATAAAAATACCATTATGAATTTGTGTCCTAAAGATTTACGACACTAAATATTTTTTTATAAAGTTTTCCTCATAAATCTGATTCTAGAAGTCTACTTAATAAAGTTAAGAAATCTCCCTAAATATTTTGTAATCTTTTTATTAAATTATAGTGAATTTGTGTCCCAAATCTTTACAACACTTGTTTTTTAGTTTTTTCCTTCATAAACCTGATTCTGTAGTCTACTTGTTTTCCTAAATATTTTGTAGTATTTTTGGAAAAAAACACTATAGTAATTTTTCAGAATTTTACTTTCTGCATTTATGTGTTTATGTTAGAGGTGATTAGTACCAATGGTTTATTCTAATACTAATAAGTTACATCATCTAACTATCGATGCCCAAATTTTAGAATAGCTAAGCTAATTAATTCGGCTTTTTGATAAAAAAAATTCAGCACCACATCTAGTTTGTAGTGATGCGAAGCATCAAGCATGCATAGGTATGCCCAACTCGGCATTTTATATACTACCTTTTAAATCAACTATCCATTAGTTGGAAAAAAAAAAATCAACTATCCATTAATATTGAGTAACGACTGAAAGAGATAATGTGGGGACCTCCTTTCGACCTAGAAAAGCACAACAATTAGAAGAGTAATTCATCCAATTCTTATATCTTTAACTAGATTTTTCTAAAAAAATTGTTTCTTCTCAGCAGATTAAATGATTTTGTTCTAAAACGAATAGCATCAATAAATCGTTCCATATAAACCATCACCCTTGGAGGACTTCTTCGTTGACAGATAAATAGTGGACATTCCTATAAATCATATATATAAAGTTGAATCTTCCAATTTTGACAATTCTCTCTTCCTCTTCTTATTTCAGTTTCTTTTGCTACGACTACGAGTTATCTTCCTTTTTGTCACTCTCTTAGTTTTGTATTTATAAAAGTCGAATCTTCCTTATTATATCGTTGGTTATACGCCAGGAATATTTAAACGTATCATTCAATGAATCCACAACGTTTCTTTATTGGCCACGATGGGAAGGTTCAGGCGGTTACCGTGCTGATAAACTTTGGGAAGATCAAGAGGGAACAAAATATAAAAATTCACTATATTTATACAAAAAATAACTAACTTTGTCTGCGCTATGTGTAAACATGAATAACATTGTTATTGACGATAAAGATAATTTAATAATCAAAGCTCGAATGTAGATTATGGAAATGGTCCATACTCAATAAGGCAATAAGCTAGTGTTCTGCTCTGCACGCCTAATTTAAAAATAGACATCCATTTCATTGTTGTCAAGTTTATTAATTGCTTGCTCCCTTCGCAATTTTATAAACTTGACTAAATTACATAGCATGATCCTTAGAAGACGGGTTCGCTAGTTTATATAGATTTTTTTAAATGATCAAGAGATAACAAAATAAATAAAAAGATGGAAAATACATAATTTCACTACTTTAGTTACAATTTGCTAAGGAGCCATCGTGGGACTCTTGGGAACAAAATCAACCAATAAGAACCGACACCGCGTGATGTATCATGTATCCATTGTATTTTCCACGTGAAATATATAGAAGTCAACACTTTTCTCGGGTCATAGGTTTTTTCCTTCTACAATGCTAGAGAAAATCAAATCAAACAAAAAACATGTCGGAGCAATCTCTTAAACTCTAAAAGTCTAAAACACACACACAAACACATGTTTCTATGTATACACGGAGTAAGTTTCATTCTCAAAAGTTTTTCTAACATTGTTTTATCTGTCGTTAATACGTGGATTTTAATTTAAATTAACTCCATACACCCTTTAATCACAAACTTTTATAACTTTGTTTACTGTCAACATCTTAATGACGGATCCGCACCGTTTCAGTTGACTTACGAGAGATTATCTAGGAAAGCAATGTCCCCAGTTTAGTAAATCAAAAGATTAAAAGCTGTGCTGGACACAGGACACTGCATATGTCTTACGATATTAAGTATATTTACCCCTTAATTTGTCGACTGGCAGAGGTATGTTATCATACTCCAAAAACGTATACACTTTTAAAAAAAGTTTCGTGAATATTAAACTTTATGATGGAAATCCATGCTATAAAACAATTTTCTCAACCAGAAATAAAATTAAATTCCTGCCACAATTTACAGAATGTTCATCTCAAAAGAGTTTTATTTCGTCTAGTCTGTACGTTAATCACGGGCAGCTAAGAAATATATAATACAAACATGTTTCCCACGTAGGTAAAGATTTTCTAATCTATAAATATATACACACATGTTTACATATACGTGCACACATGTGTTCATATTGTTGTCACCAATCTAACCTTATTTTGACCAATATGTTAGAGCAACATCTCCATTATATTATATATTTCATTTCTATATTATTAATATTTTAAATATAATTTTATTATATAATTGAATTCTAGTTTAGAAAAAGATAAATTCAATCATATTATGCCTTGTGTAAATATGGGTATCTCATAATATCTCCAAGTTTCTCAAGTGAGATATTCTTCTCATTTTGTCTCTTTTTTTTTAAAAGTTTTTATTTAACTTTTTATTGTGAGAACACCCTTGAAATACTGGAAAATCTATTATACTAAAACAAAATAAAATACCATTTTCATATTTTTAAGGGAACGTTCAAGACGCATTCTAAAGGAAGTTGACTATTCCTGGTTTAGATGTTAATAACCTTTTTGATATCGATTCTCGTCCCTCCTCGCCAACCCCCTCTCTCTCCCTCTCCTTTTTTCTTGTTTTTGATTGAAGTCCTTTTTTCTTGTTGCCTACACTCTCTCTCTCTGCATCTGCACGTCTATAGTACATCTTTTTTCTTCTTTCCTTTTTTCTTTTCAGCCAAACATATCACGATAAACTATTTATGTAAACCAAGGCTTTTTAAGTTGTTACCCTGCTCATACGAAACAAAGTTCTGAAGAAGAAGACGTTGAAAAAAACAAAACACTCAAGACAACTTAGAAATCTTATCTTTTGCCTTTTTTTGGGTTTCCTTCTCTTTAAACAAAGGCTTGATGTAACAGTCTCATTTGAGCAGATTCCTCATAGTATCCACAAACAAAGGAACCAAGTTTTCTCATTTTTATTACCTTTTCTTTCCTATCGATTTTATCTGTCTTTCTACTTTCATGTAATGGGTTTCTTGATCTGATTCTTTGGGTCTCTCCCATTTGGAGAAACAGGTCTTGGTTCTGTTTCAGATTCATTTTTTCATCTTCTTCCTGTTCGTCCTCTGCTTCACTGTATCCATCTCTGTGCTTCTTCTTCTTGTGTAAGATGTTTATGAGCACAACTTGCAAGAGTTTATGGTTCCTGCTCACCACAGTTATATTCTTAGGACAAAATCTCCACTGTGTTCGGTCTAGTCCACACCGTATTCTAGTGGACACAGATGTCGACACAGACGATTTCTTTGGTTTACTCTACCTCTTGAAACTAAACAAATCAGAATTCGATCTCGTCGTAAGCGCACTGCTTTCTCAGTAATCTCTCTGTTCTTTCAGCCTTCTTTAATATTTGCTAATAAAATGGCTCTGTTTTTTAAAACAGGGGATTACATTGAGTGCAAATGCGTGGACGAACGCAGGACACGGAGTGAATCAAGTGTACGATTTATTGCACATGATGGGTCGTGACGATATCGCCGTAGGAGTCGGCGGCGAAGGAGGGATTCTTGAAGACGGTACTATTCACTCCGACGTCGGTGGTTACTTTCCCATTATCGAACAGGTTCTTGTCTTCCTCTATTTCTTCTTTGTCTTCTTCTTGATTTGTATTAATCTGGTTTGAAATGTAAAACCTCTGTGTGTTAGGGGATGACTACAACAGGAGAATGTAGATACAGACAAGCCATTCCTAAAGGTTTAGGAGGCCTGCTCGACATTGACACCAATTTTGGGTTTCGTAAACAGTTTCTTCCTCGGGTAATAACAAACCCTAGCTATGTATATTCAGTGTATTTAGAAATGGTGCGGTCAAAACATTACTGTTTCACAATTGAAAAAACAATATTTTGACTTAAGTTATTTAAAATTTGTCACATATATTTATAAAATTAATAATTAAAAAAAACTCTGAAAATTAAATGGGATATTTTTCTTCAAATTCAATTATTTTGGGAAGTTTATCTAGAATATAGTTATATTTGTAATTGCGTGATTTATATTCTATCGCATCGCACCAACTAAGTTACTTTAATGGCAACCACCATTCAGAATCTTACAAATTGTTAAACTTTGTGGAGGGCTTTGTGACACTTGTGTTGGTATCTCTTGGCTGCAACACGTGTCGCTAGAATCATAGTAAAATGATCCGGTTCCAATAGAAGTAAGAGAATCTGACTTGCACATCCAAAATACTTGTCGGCTGCTACTAAAGTCAAGCCTAGTAGTGATATATATAATTGTAGTTTTAGGATCGGCAGATCCGGTCCGTAGCAAAAACATAGAGAAAAGAAGCTATGGCTTCGGACTTTAGATATATATCTCCCAATTTCAATTCACCAAAGAGTACAAACTTTCATACTTTGATAAAATAATGAATGGCACATTTTTCATATAATTATAAATTAATTAAAAATATATATTAGGTGCACATCTAAACTAGCTGTGTACGACACCAAACTTTCTTTGCACCGGTCGGTCACACAAGAAATCGCAATGGTCACAACCGTCTAAATGGCTCAGCGCCAACTTTTTAGAAAACAAAAAATGTTAACTAAACGTCTAAAACGTTTCTCAAAAAAGAAAAAAAGTTAGTATAATTTAAACTATAAGAAACGGAAGGCATTTTAAATATAAAAAAAAATAATGCTCTAGTGGTTCGTTTGTTTATCTCTGTTGGAAAACAGGGGAACAGGAGATACACTCCTCTCCGGCAACCAACGGCACAGAAAGTAATCGCCGACAAAGTTTCCGAAGGTCCAATCACCGTGATCCTCATCGGATCCCACACGAACTTTGCTCTCTTCTTGATGTCAAATCCTCACCTCAAACACAACATCCAACACATATACGTCATGGGCGGTGGTGTACGGTCCCGAAACCCCACCGGATGTTGTCCGACCAATTCCACGGCGGAGAAATGTCAACCTCGTCAATGTGGAAACCGTGGTAACGTGTTCACAGACTATACAAGTAATCCTTACGCTGAGTTCAACATGTTCGCTGATCCTTTCGCTGCTTATCAGGTTCATTGTTGTCCCTTTTTTTGGTTTCTCTATATTAGGAAGCAATAACAATTAGTCGTTTAGGAAAATAATTAAGAACGAATCTTATAGGTGTTTCATTCAGGTGTTCCAGTTACTCTGGTTCCTCTAGATGCAACCAACACAATACCTATCAATAAGCAATTCTTTGACACATTCGAAAACAACCAGAGAACATACGAAGCTCAATACATTTTCTTATCTTTGAAAATTGCCAGAGATACTTGGTTTGACGAAGAATTCTACAAGGTATGTATCGTACATATGGAACCCATAAACGAAAATGTTTTAGAGAGTTTTTTAAAAAAAAAAAAAATTGATGATTGGTACGTATATATACAACTCCGTTTAGGTTTTTCACAAGTGATTTCACTATTTACGATGCACTTGTTAATATTATAACTCAATTTTTTTTTAAATTCAGTAATATTCCGAAATAAGTTGTAATCATTCAGCATATATCTGTTCAGCTCAAGTGTTTTCGATATTTGATTATTTCGTTATTCCAGCAACTCAATAATCATCTAACATATGAGTCATCATTTTTGTGACATTCTCCAGAGCTATTTCATGTGGGATTCTTTTACGGCTGGTGTTGCTGTCTCAATCATGAGGAACGCTGGTAAGAAGAACAACAACAATGGTGAGAACGATTTCGCGGAGATGGAGTATATGAACATAACCATTGTTACTTCAAACAAACCTTATGGAAAATCCAATGGCTCAAATCCGTTATTTGATAAAAGAAAAACTCCAAAGTTTAACCTAACCCTTGGAGGAGTTCACAGTGGTCATGTTCAGAATGGTTTGCGAGATCCAATCTGCATACCGAAAAGCGGAAAAGGAAGGTGTAAGGTCTGTGTTTCCTTCGTTCAACCTTTTTGAGTTTCTGATTTGGTTTCATTTCAGATGAAACAATACATTTTAATACTTTTTTATAGGATGGTTATACACAAGAGATATCTGGACCTGATTCAGTTCGTGTTCTCGTTGCGAGGCGTGCTAAACCGAACATAAACATCAAAAGTAAACTTGACAGAGAGTTCTATGTTGATTTCCTGGAAGTAAGTTTTCATATTCTCAATCTAATATGGAAAAGGTTAAATCAGGCTTTCTTTTTGTTTGATATAATAGAGTTTCCTTACATAATAAACAGGTTTTGAATAGACCAGGAGACACAGGGAGGTTTAACTTCTCATCTCAGTTTCCATACTACAAAGAAGAGTATCTTAGACCAGATTTTAGCAAAACACGGCTCGGAAAGCCTGTTGTTTTCGATATGGACATGAGCGCCGGAGATTTCCTCTCTCTGTTCTATCTCCTTAAAGTTCCTGTGGAGAAAATTGATTTGAAGGTATCTATTTTCGGAGATATAACGGTTTCTTACGACACAAGTAAATAGATGAATACGATGTTGTCTTCAGTATCTTAAGAGTTAACACCTACTATTTCTTGACTCGCCAGGCCATTATTGTGAGCCCAACCGGTTGGGCTAATGCAGCAACAATTGATGTGGTCTATGATCTGCTTCATATGATGGGTCGTGACGACATTCCAGTCGGTCTGGGAGACATGTTCGCTTTGAACCAATCTGACCCGATCTTCCCACCGGTTGGAGATTGCAAGTACGTCAAAGCTATCCCACAAGGCTGTGGCGGATTTCTTGATTCCGACACTCTTTACGGTTTTGCTCGTGACCTCCCCAGAAGCCCTCGTAGGTAAGCCAGTTGTATATAGTAGTAGATGTATTAACCGATATCAGTTATATATTATACAGTAGTAGATGTATTTCATGTGAAATTCCTAAACGTGCATTATATATTTATACAATTCTATGATAATAAGATCATTTTATATGGAAGATAAAAATCTACCTATTCATGCATGCAGATACACTGCGGAGAACTCAGTGGCACATGGAGCTCCTAGGGACACTGATCGGCCTGAACTCCGACAACCTCTTGCACTTGAAGTTTGGCAAAATTTGACTAAATCTGGTATTGGAGCGTCTAAGATCACTGTACTAACCAATGGACCGTTGACTAGCTTGGCTAAGATAATATCATCTGATAAAAAGTCAACCTCACTAATCAAGGCAAGAACATTCTGTTACGTACTATGTCTGATACATTTCTCCAAGAGCCGAGTTCTAATTAACATGGTTTCTTGTGTAAATTGTAGGAAGTTTATATCGTGGGAGGACATATTAACCGTGAGAAATCAGACCAAGGGAACATCTTCACGGTTCCTCCCAATGCATACGCTGAATTCAATATGTTTCTTGATCCTTTAGCAGCTAATACCGTTATTGAATCCGGGATAAACATCACACTCATCCCTCTAGCAACCCAACGCAAGTTGAGTTCTTTTCAAACAGTGCTTGATAGACTCTACTCGCCAAAAACATCTGAAAGTCTGTTTGTGAAACGGTTGCTTGCTAGATTACAAGCTCTTCATAATAAACACAGGAGATACACGCACATGGTAAATTAAAGCCTCTCTTTACATCGTAGACAAAAAAGAATAGTCTTGTCTTTTCAAACTAACCCTAAAGTGTTAATGCAGGACATGTTCTTAGGAGAAATTCTTGGAGCAGTTTACTTGGGAGGGGATCACGCTTTATTGAAGCCGAATCTGCGAGCTGAGCACATAAAAGTGATCGCTGAAGGGGATGAATCCAAAGATGGTCAGATATTGATCGATAAACGGCGCGGAAAACAAATAAAGATACTCGAAAGAGTAGATTTGAGAGGCTTCTATGAGGGTTTTGTTTCTAGACTCGATGATAACAAACAATCTGCGGTCATAGGAAGCTTTGAAGAACAAAGGAAGAAATGGAACACACCACCAAGTTGAGATCAACAAAAATAACGGTCAAAGATTCGATTGAATTTATATGCTTACAGAGAGTAGTCTTTTCCAGAAGCTTGTTTGGAAACTTCAATGCTTGATTTGACAGAAACTCCAGTGTTAGCACAAAGCTCTTTTATGGATCACAATTAGAAAAAATGTATATATAACTAATGAGTTTAAGAACAGTAGACGTGTTAATCGACGACAATACTCCAAGGAACAGCACAAAATAAGCGATGCAGTGAATCATCCACCTTAATGTTTTTGTGGTAAAATCGAAACTTTTTCTAAAGCAAATTACTAATTAAGCGATGGATTAAGTGTCACTATCACGTTGGCCTATGTTTTGGTGTTTGTGGTCTGGCATTTAAGCCTTAAAGGTATATAATTTGAATGCCGTTGGTGCTAGCAAATAGATAAATTTTAAAAACGAGTTTTTGAAAGTTTATCAATTGACTCATCGCTGTTCTTCTTATCTGACGCATTCTGATAGAATTATCTAATCAGATTCTCATTTTATAGAATAGAGCATGTCTATTGGGAGGATCTGATTGAGATTCTCAAAATTAAAAATAAATGGTAAAAAAAAAAAAATAGGAGAAAGAGTGGTAATAAATTCTCAAATGAGAAGTTTTGAGATTTTTTTCAGAATTTCACAACATTACTTGGTCTCTTTTCATTGGTTAATTTTTTAAAAATTATTAAAATTTAATTATATATATGTAATTGCATTAAAATATGTATTTTTTTAGATTTTAACCAATGAGACTGCCCCTGAGGATTTTTAGGATTGGTCAATATATTTTTTCTTATGACCTATATATTTGTTTCTTTTTTTTCCCCTCAAACCTTCCCTTTAAATTTCAAAATTTTATCAATAAAAATATTATGTCCTGACCTCAATCTTACATATCTTGGGTTTGTTTTAAGTTTCAGATAAAAAACAGACTTCTCTAGAATTTCTTCTTCTTCATGATGTTGGGTCCAAATTGGAAGATGTTCAGGTTCTTGTTCGTTCTAGTCGTCACTATTCTAGGGTTCTTAAGTCATAACCTCCCCTGTGTTCGGTGTAGCCCACACCATATTCTAGTGGATACAGATGTCGACACAGACGATATTATCGCACTCCTGTACCTCCTGAAGCTCAACAAATCAGAATTCGATCTAGTCGTGAGCCATTGCCCCTAAGCACATTACTTTTGGCTACCGTCCACACTCTAGTCTTCAAATTACTTAGTCGTCAAGTTAGTTTAATTTCTCTGTGCATGTTCTGCTTTTGAAACAGGGGATTACATTAAGTGCAAACGCTTGGACAAACGCAGGACATGGAGTGAATCAAATATACGACATTCTCCACATGATGGGTCGTGACGATATCGACGTTGGTGTTGGAGGCGAAGGTGGGATTCTCGCTGACGGTACTATTCTTCCCGACGTTGGTGGTTATCTTCCGATCATCGAACAGGTTCTTCTTCTTCTTTCTCAGTTCATAACATGCATTTAGTTTTATGCATCAAGTGATGATTAATTTTGAACATGTTCCTAAATAAGGGTGTCAAATTGCCTCGTGAATTTTGAATTTAAAACTTAGTTTCTGGTGATAACCAGAGTAACAATATGACTTGAGTTGTTATAAAAATAAAATAAAAAAATGACTTGAGTAGGAAAAAAAAAGAGATTAAAAGAAAATGTAGAAAAGGAATAGAATAAACTTTTCAGGTAAATATAATCAAATGAAATATGATGAATAAAAATCCAAAATATGTAGTTTTTTCGTTTCGTTTATAAATATAAACATAATTTAATATTTACTTTCTAAAGACTAAAAAAATTTAAAATTATGTTTACCGTTTTCTTATAAAAACCTTCTGCAAGCTTTAAAAAAAACATCAAAAACTTTAAAAACCTAGAACTAGAAAGTTCATAGAGAAAACAAGTTGTTAAGAGATATTTGGTCTTAGGGTAAAAATTTTAATGTATTTCAGGGGATGACAACAGCAGGAGGATGCAGATATAGACAAACCATTCCTAGAGGTCGTAAAGGCCTACTCGACATGGATTCGAATTATGGAATTCGTAAACATTTTCTTCCTCAGGTATTTATTTTCGTAATATTATAATTTCCTTGTTAAAAAAAACTAATAATAATCTTGAATCTTTGTCGTGGGAGAACAGGGGAACAGAAGATACACTCCTCTCCGGCAACCAACGGCGCAAAAAGTAATCGCCGAGAAAGTTTCTGAAGGTCCAATAAGCATCTTCTTGATGGGATCTCACACCAATCTCGCTCTCTTCTTGATGTCGAATCCTCACCTCAAACATAACATACAGCACATTTATGTAATGGGTGGTAGTGTTCGGTGTCCAAACCCTACGGGATTCTGCGGAAACTTGTTCACAGATTTCACAAGTAATCCTTACGCTGAGTTCAACATCTTTGCCGACCCTTTCGCTGCTTACAAGGTTTCTATAAACTTATTTAGATTATATAACGATATCATAGTAATGTGTTTCACATATCATGTTTTGTGTCCATTACAGGTGTTTCATTCAGGTATTCCTATGACCCTGGTTCCTCTAGACGCAACCAATACAATACCAACCAACAAAAAGTTCTTTGAGACATTCGAGAAGAATCAAAGAACATACGAAGCTCAATACATTTTCTCGTCTCTAAAAATCATTAGAGACATTTGGTCACCTGAAGTATTCTACTCGGTAATACGAATACCTAGCTAGTTTCATAATGTATCCATTAGAAGTGCAAAAACAAGTATAGTATGAGTTGGATTAGCTCGGATCAATTAGGGTTTTTTTTTTTTAGCGTATTAGTCTTGCATTTTTATAATTACGATGAGTTAGGTGAACCATTTCTAATAACTTCATGGGTCATCGTAGCTGTATCCAGGGAGTTGTGAATGTTTTATTATAGCAAGTATTAGAGATTATCGTTTCTTATAATAATCATCTTTTACAAAGTATGTGTGTTTTAATGTGACTGAAATCAGCTCACTGAAGTAAGACTAATTAAGTACGTCACAGTTGGAGAAAGTCAAACTCATCATGAAAAAGAAATGAGCTGAGAGGAATTAACTTGTAGAATAATCCAAACCTCATGACGAGTTGAGCCGACCCATAACCTCTAGGATCCATCAAGATGTTTGAAAACGTTTTTCTTATGAAGTTGATTTGATTTATTTCAGAGCTACTGCATGTGGGATTCTTTTATGGCTGCTGTTGCAGTTTCGATCATGAGAAACTCTGGTAAGAGAAACAGCAATGGCAAGAACGATTACGCGGAGATGGAGTACATGAATATAACCATTGTCACTTCAAACGAACCTTATGGATCACCCGACGCCTCAAATCCATTCTTTGACAAACAAACAAGTCCGAAGTTTAACCTAACCCTTGGAGGAGTTCACAGCGGTCATGTTCAGACTGGTTTGCGCGATCCAATCTGCATACGGAAAAAAGGAATCTGTAAGGTAGATGTGTTTTCCTTAACCCGTTTGCACTTTCAGAGTAAAAAATGAAACTAAGCTCTCTTTTGTTATGTTTACATTAGGATGGTTACACACAGGAGACCTCTGGACCTGATTCAGTACGTGTTCTTGTTGCCACACGAGCTAAACCAAACAAGAATTATAAAAGTGAACTGGATAAGGAGTTCTACGTCGATATCTTGGAAGTTAGTTTTTGTATTTACACGAGGCCTATTTACCTTAAAAATTAATTAATGTGATAGATCAAATATTTTTTCTATGTGATAAGTGAGTCACTTATATCGTGAACAGGTTTTGAATAGGCCTGAACAAACAGGGAGGTTTAACTTATCGACTCAGTTTCCATACTATAGAGAAGAATTGTTCATACCAAAAATTAATAACACACGGCTCGGAAAGCCTGTTGTTTTCGATATGGACATGAGCGCCGGAGATTTCCTCTCTCTCTTCTATCTCCTTAAAGTTCCAGTGGAGAAAATCGATTTGAAGGTATATTATAGATTTCAAGTATGTTTTGAGAAAGTTAAAACCAATTCTTGTTACATAAGTGAGACATAACTGTTGCTTGTTACATAAGTAATTTAATAATTTTTCCCATTCTTTTTAAGTGTTATTAACACTTAGGCTCTCTTCACTCTGAAATCTCCAGGCAGTTATTGTCAGCCCTACCGGTTGGGCTAATGCAGCGACAATCGACGTGGTGTACGATCTGCTTCATATGATGGGACGCCACGACATTCCAGTCGGTCTAGGGGACATGTTCGCATTTAACCAATCAGACCCGAAATCTCCATCCGTTGGAGATTGCAAGTACGCCAAGGCGATTCCACAAGGCTGTGGCGGTTTTCTTGATTCCGACACTCTCTATGGCCTTGCTCGTGAGCTTCCAAGAAGCCCTCGTAGGTATATTTATTTATTTATGCCCTATAATACTATATGAAGTAATAAATAGAGGGGTCTATGTTGTTATATAATACATTAGTAGAATACTGACACTTTCTACAGATACACTGCAGAGAACTCAGTGGCACATGGAGCTCCTGAGTTTCGACAACCTCTGGCACTTGAAGTTTGGAAAAATTTGACAAACTCTCTTAATGAAGAGTCTAAGATCACTGTACTAATCAATGGACCATTGACTAGCTTAGCCAAGATCATCTCACTAGAAAAAAGCTCAACCTCACAAATCAAGGTGGGAATCTTATGTTACTTTCTCTGATATAATAATATTATCAAGGTTCGTAGAATCATAGTTAAGGAAGCCTTTTTATGTAAATTGTAGGAAGCTTATATCGTGGGAGGACACATTAATCGTGAGAAATCAGACCAAGGGAACATCTTCACGGTTCCTCCCAATGCATACGCTGAATTCAATATGTTTCTTGATCCTTTAGCAGCTAAGACCGTTATTGAATCCGGGCTAAACATCACACTCATCCCTCTAGCGACCCAACGCAACTTGAGTTCTTTCCAGATGATCCTCAACAGTCTAGACTCTACAAATAAAACACCCGAATCTCAGTTCGTGCACAGACTGCTCGCTAGATTGCATGCCCTTAACAAGAATCACAGGAGATACAAGCACGTGGTAAAAATCCCTCTAGTCTTCGGCTTTTTCAAAACGGTTTCATCTGTTCAGACAAAAATGATCTTTCTCTGGTTTTTAAACAAATTTTTCCAGGACATTTTCTTAGGAGAGATTGTTGGAGCATTGTTGTTAGGAGGAAATCATGCTGTGTTGAAGCCAAAACTAAGAGATGAGCAAGTAAAAGTGATCGCAGAAGGTTATGAATCGAAAGACGGCCAATTATTGATCGATAGACGGCATGGAAGACGAGTACAGATACTCGAAAGCATCGATTCAAGAGGCTGCTATGAGACTTTCGCTGCAAACCTCAATGACAAGAAACAATCTGCAGTCATAGGAAGCTTTGAAGAACAAAGGAAGAAATGGATCACACCTCCGAGCAAGACACTCAGTGGCATGCCGAGTTCACAAAATACACTTTAAACAAATAAAGGATTTAATTATATCTTTTTGTTTACATATTATTCTCTCCATGGAACAGTTGTAGTTTTACAGAATTCCAGTTAGAAAAAGAGTTCACAAACGATGACAACTCTACAAGAGACAACAACATAGAGTTTTATGGCACAGAACTCGTAAGAGTTTTATGGCACAGAACAAAAGACAAGAAGAGGGTAGAATTAAGTCTAACAAGCTTTACAGCTTCGTCTGCAATAGCCAGGAAGTTCAGCAGTTCCAACCATGTACTCTGGGTTCTTTGTGCATTCCCCAAGCACTGCCCATCTCTCACAGCTCTCGTTCGAATCGGTGCAGTTTCCTCCAGGTGTCACAATTTTGTCGAATGAGTCCACGTGGATCCACTTGGTCGCCGACCATTTCTCTCCTTCGATCACGGGACATCCACCGTGAAGGCTCAATGGGTCCGGGATGGCGTCAGGGTGGAGGTTGAAGAACAACAAAGCATCCCCTTTCCTTGGTTTCACTGATAAACATTTACCCACAAAACAGACAAATCTTACAGCTCTTAATATTTCCAGGGAAAGAAGAATGATTATTAATATCGGTTTTGTTTCTCACCAGCGATTCCTTTCTTGGCACAATCAGAAAGGTCATCTTTGTTTTCAGTTAGTACTCGGCGAGAAGGTATCTACAACAACAAAAAAAACAGATCTTTATGAGAGAGATTGACCCAACAGACTTCATTTGAGGAGATGTTAAATACAAAAATCATCTGACAGCTGCACAAACCTCTGCATCGGGGAATACGGTTTCTCCACCTTTTGTGACATTGGATAGATACATGAGAACTGTTGCTATACGGTGTCCACCACGGACAATGTTGACCTTGTCGTGGAAGTAGTCAAAATGAGCATCGTATTTCTGACCGTACTCGTATCTCAATACCTGAATGTCTTCCCCGTTTTCTGCCACCACAGAAAGCGAATGACTTGATGAAAAATGATCTTATGAAAAGCTTTTAAGAATATAAGACACTAAAATTTCAAGATTTTTGCAACAATCTTTAGTTGCGTACTTCTAAGAAATTCTTTTACCTTTTGGGAGAAATGTCCAAGTGGAGATCTTGTCTTCTATACCGGAAACAATGGGATCCTGTAATCAACCAAAGAAAAGAAAACTTCACACTGGGGAGTAACAACAACAATAGCAAAAGAGTTACAGAATTTATAGATATGATCAAAAGTAACGGAAAAACAAATAAGAATCACACTATGTCTGTGGACACTTAGGCTGGATTAGGTTCTAATCAACCAGACACTAGACATCTTTGACCTATCAAGATATCTATTAATCACAGGATGAACATTTATTTACCCCAATTACAGACCAAAGAAATAAGATCAGAGATAGAGATCCAGTTTCAACTAGGGTTCTAACATTATCATCAGCCAAGTAAGAATAAAGGAGGCAAAACAGAGAAAGAGAATTCAAACCTTTCCTTTGGAGATAAAAGTGCCAGAGCTGGTCCGAACCTCGCTGAGTTTGCTCTCTCCACTGTCATTATCAGCGACAGCAGATCTCTTGAGGTCCGCTTTCGCCTTATTACGACAAATCGAAAGTTTAGAATAATTTCACCAAAAATATAAAACAAAAACAAAAAACAGAAGTTTCGAAATTAACCTCAAAGCAAAAAGATGAGACGAAGAAAACTCACAAGGGTAACCATATGATCACATTCCAATTCCGTGAGGAACCCTTCATATACAAACGCCCTGCAACAAGAATTTTCCGATCATTGGCATTTTAAAAGTTCAAACTTTACAATATGAGATAGATAGAGAGAGAGAAGCAGACCTGGGTTTCGATGAAACCTGTCTGACTTTGGAAGGATTAACAATGGCGCTAGGAGAACTGATTAGGGAAGTGGCAGACTGAAGCAGGACGGCGAAGATGGCCAAGAACGATAACAATCCACGGCGAGACATCGACACCGTACTCGATTGGATCTAGATGTACGAGAGTCGGTGGAAGAAGGAAAAAAAATAGTTTCTTTAATCGGAGAAAATGTCAACGGTGCTGACAAGTTTATATGCTCTGCCTAGACCAGATAACGACAAAACGGCTTTGCCTGTCGGAATTTTTTAGAATGTTGGTTCCACCGTACCGAACCAAATCATACCGTACCAACCTCCTCAATGGTTCAACAACATACGAAATAATTAGGCTATTTCTCCAATTTATTAATAAACATATAGAACAAATTATCTTAATCAAACTTGTATATATGTATACAGTATGACACATAATCAATCCAATAGTAGTGAATATGAGAATATCAAGAACGAAAAGGATAACGTTTAACAAACAATATTTCAAGTCAAATTTTGAAGGAAGAAAATTAAAGAAAGAACACAACATCATGATCTAATAGATACACCATGGTACAACATATTTGGACTAAACCTTTTTCAGTCCTCTCTTCTAAATTTTATAACCAATCCGGATCGGATTAATCTATATAGTGAACATATGCAATAAGTGAAATTATTCGCTTGCATTTAACACGTAAGATGTTTCACGATTCCTTAGATGTTCCGAGAACAGTCTCCATGTGTCGGTGAATATCGTTCAAATATCTTGTTGAGTTGTATTCTTCGTTATCCAATAGTTCTTCTGAGTAAGTCCTCTGCAGTTTTGAGTTTTCTCGTTCTCTTAACTGATCTAAGCTGCACTTGTCTCCCCTCAGAATCTCCACAACCTGTATATGAATGTATACACACATCATTACAAATGTGACCAAATTAACCACTTTATTAATGTTAAATGGTTAGTAGGTGATGGAGCTGAATGTTTTCATATGCATGCCTGGTTCATGTGAGGCCGGTTTATGGAGGTTTGATGTATACACAAGGAAGCTATGAAGACAAGACGGTCCAACTCTTCTAACTCGTAATCATCTCCCAAAATCGGATCAACAAGTTGTTTGATCTTGTTCTCTTTGATCAATGGCTTGGCCTGCAAGAACATAGATGGCCCATGTTAGCAATTTCACAACGAAATAGATATAACAATCTTCTCACTATCGATTGGTTCTAGAATCAACCAGGGTCGAGGAAGTATGAGAGAAGGATTCTATCTAGCTAAGGTTTAAGAGAGGGTCAAACATCACATACCCACATGACAAGGCTATGTTGTGCGCTGTCGAGGGCTTGTTTACCAGTAATGAGCTCAAGAAGCAGTACACCATAAGCATATACATCTGTTTTCTCGTCTACTATCCCGTGCATGAAGAACTCCGGCGGAAGGTAACTGATCGGTGAACATATAGGGGGTTATGTGAGATATAGAAGCACAAGAGATATATATGTGAATCAGCGTATATGATCTACATCAATGAGAAATTTCAAACCCGAATGTTCCTTCGACTTTTGATACGGTATGGTGAGTCCATTGGTCTGGTAGCCATTTCGCAAGCCCGAAATCAGATATCTTAGAAAGAAAAAAAGGATACGGTTTTGAGTTTCTTGTTTTATAATCATATAAATTCGTTAGACTATCACTTAGCTTATGAGAATCTTAGCTTTCTCTTAAGAATCATAGTTACCTGAGCCTCAAAGTTTTCGGTGAGAAGGATGTTAGAAGCTTTGATGTCTTTATGAATGATCCTTCTCTGACAACCTTCGTGGAGATAGTGCAGTCCCTCTGCTGTTCCCATTGCCACTTTGTATCTTATGCTCCAATTCAATTTCTCTTTCGCCTCTACAAAATGTTACAAGGATCTATCTTAATTAGATGTTGGAATCAACAAAGGAATGACAAACAAGACCAAGGCATTGGTATATATATATATATATGTGTGTATATTGTTAAGAAACTTTAAAATATGTGTATATTTTAATTGAGACCTCTTTTTCATATATAGTTGATTTTTTTTTTGGTTTGCTTTAATTTTTGTATAGAACTTTCAATAAAGATTGCTTTGAAACATAGGGTAGAAAACAAATATTGGTTAAAAGAACTTTAAAATATGTGTATATAGATATCAGCTGAAACCTCTTTTTCATATATATATTTGAAATTATTTTACTTTAATTTTCTGTGTTTAATTTTTCAAATCGTTTAAAGATTCTTTGAAACATAAGTTAATTAGAAAGAGATTTTTCACCGTAGAGCAAAGAAGCGAGGCTTCCATTAGGAGATAGCTCAAGAACAAGATGCATTCCTCCTTCAACACAATATCCAATAAGCCTAGCAATGTTTGGATGATCTACATGAACTATGATCCCTAGTTCCGACAGATAATCCATCGTCATCTCTTCCGCAGAACCTCTAGTCAGTTTCTTTATCGCAACTATTTGTCCATCTGGCATTTGTCCCTTATATACTTCCGCATATCCTCCTTCTCCGATCAGATTCTCTGCCATGATATCCAAAATATTCATGTTCCATTACTTCATATATAAACAAAATTATTTTGGATTAGAAAGGTACCAAAGATTCTTAAAATTAGATGATTATCGTACCACGGCTGTACCCATTTGTCGCGGTTTGAATATCTTGGAGAGAGAAGTTTCTCCAGGAGGGTTTAAAGTAGAACAAGTCATCAGTGTCAAGAGCAGCAGCTGGTAGAACGGGGACCATGTTATCTCTTATGCGTTTGCTCTTACGTCTGGTCAGTTTAGGGACTCCTTTGAGTGGTGTGAACGTATTAAATGGCATTGCTGATGACCCTTTCTTGAGTAAGCGGAAGAAACCTCGCCAATGACCGTTGGTGGGACCTACAGACGAATGATGATGATGGTGAGGATGATGATGATGAGCTTCTGATGATGATGAGTCTGACGTGCTCACTACGGAAGATGATGATGTTTCGGATTCTATGCTCCTTAGAAAATCATTGTCTGATTCTGATTTGTTGGGGCGGAATGTTGTTATTTTGTCTTCATCTGGACAGAATGATGGTAAATCTGATGCAGCGAAAAGGGGTTTCATGAAATCGTTAAGCCAAGAACAACCTCATAGTCAATGAAATAATCTTTAATTGTTTACCATGAGAAGAGAAAGAATCAGAGAAGCCGGCTCGAGATCTTCTTGTTGAGAGAGGAGTTGATTGTTTTCCACGTTTATCAACGTCTACATCGCTGCGAGATCACGTGTGTACATCAGAAAAAATATATATATTTGAGATTCTATTTTCAGATGAAAATGGAATGACTTGTGAGATAAGGTACAGAATCATTTGCAAATCTTTGTTCAGCGAGCATCGCTAACAACATATGTCTCTGAACATGATCAAAGAGTGTGTGTTTGGGAAAATGTTTTGAGGAAATTACCAGGAGGGAGACGAAGATGACGTCGTCGTGGAAGCAAGAGTTTGTGACGAGTCTCGAACGCCTTCCATGGATTGGAGACAGAAAATGAGACAAAAAAGGGGAAAGAGAGAGAAATGACTAAGGAAAGAGGAGAGAGAGAGTAACGGAAGACATGATCATTGGCTTTCTCTTACACCTCATCTTCTCTTTTCCTTACAACTGAAAATCCGCCTCTCTTCTCTTAGGCCTTCTTCTTTCTTAATTTTAGCTGAAATAAATTCTTTTTTTATTTTTGCTTTTTCGAAATAGAAAATGACCAGAGAATATCCTCAATAGTTTGATAAATATTTTTAAATCCTAAATTTAGAGCAACAGCAAACTAATGTTTTTTTTTCAAATCTAAACTTGTTGATGAATAATTGAAGGTTGGTTGATTTCCTATTTCTCTAGGCACAAAACAAAAGACTAGAAGCATTTTGCAATGAAAAAATGATAATTTTCAGGTTTATGTGGGTGTGGGTGTGACAGCTCCCACGTTGTTGGGTAAAATGCCACGTGGCAAGTCCGTTTCCGGACAACCCGACAAAGGTTAGTGGACCTGAAGTCATTAGAGAGACAAACAAAATCTTGTACTCTTGTACGTTTGACTTATCTACATGTTGACCACTACGAACTGTATATAGACGTATCTTATCAGAGCTTCTTGTTATCTGTAGATGGGCCTGGGCTCTAAAATGAATAAAGGCCCATAATAAATAGAAAAAAAAAAGTCCTCTGTATAATGTTTTATACGGAGAGTCTTCTGATCTCTGAGAATCTTCCTTCCACAGCTGAAGAAATGGAGAAAGTAACGGAGAATCCCAATTCTAAGACGCAACCTCAACATCCGCCGAATCATCAAATGGATGCAGATGATGACGACGAGAATGTGAAACAGCTGAAAGAGTGTTCTTCTCTCTATTTGTCTTTACAGGTTTTGTTTCCCAAATCATTTATTTCCTTGATTCCACGATCTTAAAATTCTTTTATTTTTTCTGATCTTTTTTGTTGTTGTTTGTTGCAGGATTGTCTTGTTGATAGCAATAGGGACTGGAAATCTTGCCAGAAACGTACGTGTCTCTCTGTTCTCAAATTTACTTAGCAAGTTAAATCTGAAAATCCTGAGGGTTTTAGAGCTGGGGTTTAGGGTTTTTAATAAAACAATGAGACTGGGTTTATTGTTACTGACTAGTTAATCTGTGTGATGAACTGACTAGACTGATTGATAGAGATGATGATAGTGAGGGGTAATTTATATTTACTCCTCTGGATATGTTCGGACATAGTGTTAATAAGCTTTTGTTGTTTGTGATTAATGTTCCAAAGACGTTCAAGCTTTGAAGGAATGCCATGAAAGGAGTACGAAGAAATGACCAGAGATGATGGAAAGCCACACACCTTGATTAGGAACTAGGAAGTATTGATTGGTTTACATACTTCTGAGTTATTTTACACAAACCATTTATATTATTTATGTATACAGCTTTTGTGAAACTGTTTGCTTAGTGTTTTGGGGATTGCAAAATGCACAAGCTTTCCTACAATCTTACTCAAAAAAGGCTAATTTCACTCCAAGCAATACGACTCTTGCTTTTTGTTGTGTTCTTTTCTGGTTGTTTTGGTTCATTTGTAGGGAATATTGTCTTAAGATGTTCTCTAAGTAGCTGAATCTTGTTTCTGTGATGTGAACAATGGCTATTTAGCAGAAATAAAACAGCAATGATATTTGCTTTTCATAAAGCTTGGTTTATTCTCTTTGAACATTGTTGGTCATTTTCATCTGCCTTCTCGAGCGATCTTTAGACATCGTTATTAATTGATTTAAGTGGTGGTTTCAATGGAATATCGATTGTTACAAAAGTAAATTTCAGAGTGGAGTGGCTTCCACTGCTCAGAGAATATCTTACTGCAGTTCATAGTGATTTTGCTACTGGACATAACAAAATTGGTTTTTACTTTCAGCCAATTATTGTCACGTGCAAATTGTATCTTAGTGTGTTGGGGGTTGACAGAGTTTACATGCGCGATTATTAACATTAACTATATATTAATTTTCTTTTTAAAAGGTCAATAGCCAAAAGCCAAAAAGCGTAACTCGAGAGTAATATTTTGTTTATATTTGTATCGTCTAAAGCATTTTAAACATTGCGGTTGAATGGTATGATCGGATTTGTTTTGTTAGCCATGAGTTTTAGATTTTTACTTTATTTTAACTTTCTTAAAAAGATACGACGATGACGCCAATGGTAATTTGACCGAGTTTGTTAAGTACTGGCTTAAATTATATCAGCGTGAAACTAATTACTTCAAATTAATTCCGACTCGAGACCGCCGAATGTAACTGAAACCGACAAAACATAACGAAATCTGGTTAAACATAACTTTTGAAAATGTTTTACTCTATCTTTCATATATTGGCTATTGGAGGATAGGACACCTTTGGCAGTAACATACTGTATTATTTGTATATTTATATATCTTTTTTTGGGTCTTTTCTCCTTTTATCGTTAGGTTAACCATGTATATATTTATGACTTGTTCAAAACTTCAGTTAAGTCAATATACCTTGGTGACGAGTAAATTAATTTGCAAGCATAGATCGATAACAATGAAGCCGTATATCAAAAGTCTGTGTAGAGATTTAAGATAATTTCAAATATAATTTTTTTTAAAAACAAGCATAAGAAACAAAAGAAAGAAAGAAGAGACAAAAAAAAAAAAAAGAGCAAACATTTTTTACCCTCTCCCCCACTAAAATTCTACAACACTGAACCTCAAAAATGCTTAGGCGTGACATTGCCACAAGAGCAAAGTGGGGCGCATGATCATATGTTCCCACTTATATCTTTCCTTACCCAAGTCAACCAATAATCTCCCTCCACGTCATCACCACCCTTTTCTTTCTCTTCTCGACTAATTAAAACCTAAAACCCTTTTTGTTTTGTTTCTCCTCCTCCGGTGAAGACTATTTCCGGCGAGGCGTGAATGACTGAAAAACGACTGTCCCGGAGCCCGGAAACTCATCCATGAGTCTGCTCCGACATTTGAGACCGAGCTTCTTCGCCAAGACGCGCTCTACACGCTTCGTCACCTCGTGGTCATAATCCTCGCCGTTGTAAGTAGTGGCGATGGAGAGGCAACCAGGCCGGAAAACATCAATAGCGCGGGTCAACACCTCCGCTATATCTCCGTTTCCGCCGTCGTAGAGAGACAACCCGCACTCGAAGCTCGCGTAGCTGAAACCGTCTTCAGGAGTGACGTGGATGGTCGAGTAACGGTCTCCGTCGACTCCGTTCATCGAGTAACCGCAAGGATCAAAGGCGAAATCGCATATAAATGCGTTTGCGTTTATCATGTCGATACCACTCAGCCGCGTCATCTCTTTCCCAGCGGAATCACTGTTTTTCTCGTCACCTTTCCGTCTGAAGAAGCTCCGAGCGTTGACTCGGTCAAGCTCCGTCATGCAGACCTCGACGACAACGACCGGCTCGTC
>KE153929.1:174082-218443 GCA_000411075.1 Sisymbrium irio
TTTTTTATGGTCATTTAAAATTTTCCATATTATATAATATTTGATTTTAATCAAATAAATAGGAGATATTTAGATATTTAATAAATATTCATATTTAATTTTTGTAAGAAAGTTTAATAGTGTTTAGTAATAGAAATAGTAGATTAAAATAAATGAAAAATAAAAAATACTGAGAAAAAAAAAAAAGCTGACACATCAGCAAAATGTTCTTCAAATACTTCTCCTTTAATATATAGTAGATAGATAATATATAGTATTTGATTTTAACCAAATAAATAGGAAGTGTTTAGATATTTAGTAGATATTTATATTTTTTTTTAAGTTTAATAGTGTTTTGCAATAAGGATAATAAATAAAAAATAATAATAGATTATAATATCTATAGATATGCACACATTTATATACATGTCTGGTTTATCAAATATAAAAAGAGAAAGATTGTTATCACATTAATATGACTTATATTGATATACAGACATATACATGTCTCTTCCTATTATAACTAATTTTAATAGCTATAGATATACAGACATATATATGTCAATATATGTGTGTCTTCTTCTTGTTAAAAGTATATATATTTTAGAAAGAATTAAAAAGATAAATAGGAAGAGAAATGATAAATAGGAAGAGAAATGATAAATAGAAATGGCTCTGAGAACTTATTTAATTTTGGTTTTTTTGTTAATTATCCCATTTAATTTTCCATTGTTTTAGATGTTTTTATTAAATTTTAAAATTATATCCCTGATCTTACTTATAGACAAACCAACTTAACCGACATTTTTAAATAAATGTAATTTAAAGCTTTATTAGCTAATGATAAATAAAATTTTAATTGGTGACCAAATGTTATAGTAATTGAAAAAAAATTGTCCAACAAAAAATTCCACTTTATCCTATTTTTCTCTCAGATATTGAGAAATTAATTAAAATATATTTTCTTCAACTAAATTATGACGATTATTATATAATCACTAATTTACAAGTTCATAGGTTAAAAGGGTTTGGGACCAGATAGACTTTTATAGCTTTATATACTGAAAAGGAAAA
The DNA here is from genome assembly GCA_000411075.1 of Sisymbrium irio. Lineage (NCBI taxonomy): Eukaryota > Viridiplantae > Streptophyta > Magnoliopsida > Brassicales > Brassicaceae > Sisymbrium > Sisymbrium irio. Next base: position 175,136 of record KE153929.1, read on the forward strand.
GTAATCGATTAATTAATGCTTCAAATTTCTTCATATACTATATATATTGTATCTTAGCTTTTAATTTAAGTTAAAAAAATTTCTAAAATTTACTACAGTTATATATATAGTATAATATAATATAAGATATAATAAACGACTAATTGATTAGATTGTGAATTGAAACATGTAAAATGGTGCAATTATGTTTTCAAATTGTTGATACGTGGAATTACAGAAAATTAACAAAATAAAATATTGTAGAATAAAATTTATGTGATTAGATAACTTTTTAAAAATAAGAAAATATATATGATATGAAATGAATTTTAATTATACCTTTCATAATTTATATATTATATAAATAAATAAAAATATATTATTAAAATATTGTAATAAAATAATATTATTAGAATAATTTTTTATTATAATTTTTTACTTATTAAATATAAAATTTTAATGAATATTTTGATTCAAACTATAAATATGATTTTTCAGTATTTAAATATTTAAATGGTTAGCAAAAAGTTAAATATTGTTAATAATTTAAAAAATAAAATATACAATTAAATAATATAAAAATATATTTTTATTTATCCATTTTGTAGAGAACTATTTAATATTCGTTTTTTCATTTTATAAAATTTTAAAATTGTTTTTAGCATAAAAATCTCTATTTTTAAGTTTTTTTTTTTGATAAAAAAATTGCTTTTCACCTTTCTATAGATTATCAATCAGAATATTAGATTGTAAAATTGTACAATTACGGTAATTGGTGTAGAATAGTGTTGACATGACTGTATGTTACATAAATAATCATCGCAAAAATTTATAGATTATGTGTCAGTATTACTAATTCTTATGTTTATTTCGACGTTTGGTGCTTTAACAAATACATTCTTTATATATTTTATGTTTTTTTCTATTTTTGGGTTTGGATCGGTTTACTTCGGGTTCGGGTTCGTGTTTAGTTATTTTCGAATTATTCAAAATAGTAGTAATCAATGTGATGAAAATACCGAAAAAATTCAAATATAAATAGAAAAAACTCACCAGATATACAAAACCAAACTAAAACTTAAACCGAAAACATCATATCATATTAGTTTTAGGTATAACTTCGAGTTCGGATCAGATTCGGAAGGTTTATTCGGGTTTCGAGTTTTTATGTATATATAGGATTTCGGTTCTGGTTAGATTTGGGTCGGTTTTTTCGGGTTTCAGATTTTCAGGTTTAAAAGAATGAAAACCGTTCAGGTTTTTAAAATTTATTTATTGGATTCGGATTCGGGTATTTCGAATTGGGTTCGGATTCGGTTTTTGTATTTGGGAGAAAGTCTCAGGCCTATCTATAAGTATGATAGTCATTTAGAAAAAAATATTAATATTTCAAAATAGATTTATTAGCTTTTAAAAATAGAATAGTAATTGTGGTGTAATATGTTTAATAGTATGACATATTTATAGTATATCTATGATTAATTTTTGAAATTTTTTTGAAAGAAAAATAACAATGATCTAATGCGTATTTAGTTGAACCGCTAGTAATTATTTGTGTGTAGATTATCAAGTGCGTTATTCTGTTGTATAGACTATTTTTTACTCTTTTGAAAACCGCATATAAGTTTTAAAAAACCGCAAATCTATTAATTAAAATAATGAATGGAAACAAACGCGGTTTGATCCGCTTTTAGTTAAATACCATACCGCAACCACGTTTCCATTCACTACCTAAAATTATATGAACCGCACCAAACGAGCCAAATTTCGTTCCCTTTGTTTCCTTTGTCTAGAGCCGACTTTTACTTAAATTGAGCAAACTAAAGCAAAGATAACATAATGAAACCAACATATAAACTAAAACAAAATAGTAGCTAAATCCAGCCAAACTACTGATCATGATACCTAAATTTAAGTTAATTACTTAAACTTTGGAGGAAGAATGAACATCAAAATACATTCTATTTTAGTATTTTGTTATAGATAACATAAAAAGACAAAACGAGGACGAAAGGTTTACGGGTTGGAGAGCAGTAAGCATTATGACCACAATCCCACAAATAGAGCGCTGCACGCGCACCCACCAATCTTTTTCTTACTTGTCTCTTCTTCCATCACTCCCACACCCCCACATTCTTATTTATTAATCAATCAATTAATTAAATAAATTACACTTTATATATTAAAAAGAGAATATTCCCCCATATATCGTAGTTATACAATAAATAAAATGTGAATTACATAAAATTATATATAACTTTGACCTCTTATCTCAAATAGCTATGTAGCATGGAACTATATACATAGTGGTTCATCCCAAGCGTGCCCATCTCATCTTCATGACCATCTTCGTGACGATCTCATCTTCATGCGGACTAATCATCAATAAGTTTATATATAGTATTAACCAAAAGTATTTACGATCAAAGACCAACGAGTTTGCAAACAAGACCCGATATTATTAAAAGTTATATACAAGCCTGATTTGTATACAAAATTATTTGTGTATAATCTTAATCCATTGACGATGGTTATTAAAAAAACTTAGGTGGAGGATAAACAGTACTATTTTCTTACAATACCAGTTCTTCTTTCTATAGCTTTTTGTTGGATATTTATTTGAGTTTACTTTTGCATAGTTCAAATTATCGATTAGGTGAACTAAACTAAAAGAATATGGGCATTAAACTTAGGTGGAAGTCGTAAATTATGTGTGTGCTTTCTATATTTAAGTGTTTTTCCCCTTAACGACTGTTAACGTGATGTTTTGAAAGATTTACGTTTACAAATCTACTTTGTTTTTAATCTTAATAGTTTAACAATGCATATACTATACTATTTTAAAAAAGAATATTAATTCCTCTTTGTGGCCGAACCTATATAAAAATAAGATATATTCTTTTAGTTTTAGCATTCATGATTTTTAGTGGTTTTGTGCTAACGCATCATTTCGCTTTTGGAATTGAGCTAGTGCAAGTCTTCGGAACAACGGATTTAAACTTCGAAGACAGTGAATATATATCATACATATGGCTCTAGATAAAAAGGTCAATTAATCACACATATCCATTATTTTGTAGCAGAGGCCACGTGACTAAATTAATCTTACATATTTTTACTCCGTTGGTACAAAATGAATTTTGAAGTAATAATAAGGGAGATCCGCGACACCGAAAAACAATTCTCCACACGATATATGTTATCTTTCTTCTCCTAATCGCTTGACAAACAAAATTCTATACAAGTTTCAAGACAACCAAAAACTCTTAAATTACAAAGGGGTTTACTATTTCTATATACTTTATTTATCTTATTACTTCAAAATTCAATTTATCTTTTTATCATTTTCGTTTAACCTTTTCACAATTTTTCTTTGTAAATAAGTATTTTTGTGCAATAAATTTAACACTCCCGAAAAGTACTTATCGCTTAGAACCCAAAAAGTAAAATTTATCGCCAAAGATTCGAAAGTTGAAGCATGACATATTTTCGATACGAATGTTCTCTCTTGTCAATATATGTTGTGGGGACAGCAATTTGGAAAGAACAGTCGACGTGGAAATGGGCCCTACATAAGGGGTGAGAATCTTACAGCATCATTGGAAATGCGCCCTAACCCAAGGACAAAAGAGGAAAGTAGGCCCCATAACTAACAAATCCATTTCTTAAGACAGTGACATGTGAACATGTTGGCCCTACTTAAGTCACTCCTCTGGGTGACAACTATGCCAATGTTTGGTACATTTGTTATATAAATTTCTTTTAACAGGGTACATTTATAGGAAAAATATATCTCATTAATGTGAAGAATCGTCAAAATTGATCTAAATTCTGTTGTATATTGTGAATTGGTTTCTATATGGAAATTTTGTGTATAACGATTACCATACATGTGATGAAACTTTTAGATGCATCGCCGTCCGAACAAAAAGGTTAAAGGAAGATATTACTCTTAAAATTTAGTCCTACAATTTTTTTCCATCAATCAAATTACAAATCTATTTTCGAAATACAAGATGCAAAAACCTTAGCAACCCTGGCCTAAAGCTTCTTTCGTAACGGATCAAGCTTGATTCAAGACACGTCAAATCATATGGTACAAGCATATATGTTTATCCCCTTTTTCTCTTCTCTTGAGATTTGTTTGATGTATACTTTACGGCCAAACTGAAAAAGAAAAACAACAGAAAAAGGATGAAGTTATTCGTAGTGGGGCTTCAATCCAATCCAAAAGAATATTAATTGCACTCTGTATCCAGAAGTAACTTCGGATGGTTTAACCGTTTAAGCATGATTATTAGTAGATTAAAAAATAGCAAGTAAATTACGTCCTCTTTAGTCCTATATACATGCATGTTATGAGTGTAGAACATATATAGCTATATACTGTATTAAGTTTCCTTACAAAGATCGGAGTTACAAAAACATTACCACCGTTCCAGAATAACCATGATTCAAACAGTCAAATAAGATATATATAATATATTAACACAATCGAATTTGGACATTTTTTCCATCTAAAACTGATAACAAAAAAAAAAACAATATTTGCTATGAATTCTAATTTAAATATTATTAGTAGATGAAGCATAAAATAAAAAAATGGGAGTAGGGGAAGCTGGTACTAATGAGGATAAATTGAGTGCTACTGTATCATGCGCACACAAGTTTATATCCAAATATAATTAACCAAAGAGGCCCACTCTCTTTCACACACCATATGTTAATTCATCACTCTCTCATGTTGTGCTCACAATAATCTTTCCCATTGTCCTTTTATTATATATTTCTTTTGTTTAGCTTCTCATGTGTAAAAGATAGTAGATATTGTGAGAACATCTCTTATTTGTACTCAACCGGAAACCATGTGGATTGGGGTGGGGGGGTGATAAATAATTCTCCTCTGCAACACTTGGACCAGAAATATATGTAAAGCTTCACTTTCAGTTAAGACATCAAATCATAAACTAAGTATGATAATTTCATTTAATCATAAGCTATATATATATACACTGTATATCACTTTCGATATATTAAAGTTTAATTGCTATTCAACTTAAAGAGATTCAGTTATTAAAAATTAGATCAATCAAATGTCTAAAGTTCTCGCGAACGTATATTAAATTTAATCTTCAAGGGAAGATGAAAAAGAAGGAAGCACATGTGGAGAAAGGAGACAGCGCGTATAAGATTAAGATGTGCCTCGAGCCCAAAAACCAAATCCAGAATCAATCTCGATACTCGATAGTGTTATTAATTGGTATATTAATCTATATAGGAGTAATAATAAGAGTACTTGTATAAGAGCAAAAAAAAAAAAGAAGAGAGAGGGTACTTGTATCGTTTTCTTATGAGGTTGTTGGGTACATATGAGGCAATTTATTAATCGATGCAAATCATTCCCCGTGCCTCTTATGTATGTTTTCCTTTATTTTAAGCATCAGAATAATTATTTACAGTTTTGATTATGTTGAGAATTTAAAATAAGAAGAAGAAGAAGAGGAAAGAATCTGATGGACCCTTGTGGTTTCTCCACGCAAGAATCATTCCACTGAAAGGGCTAATACATGCATGCATTATATCTTCGACTCCTGCAGGACCAACATTTGCTTCATTATATTAGTCTCTTCAAATGATTTAAGACTTTTTTTTGTTTGCTAATGAAGTTTCTAACCAGGACCAAAATTATGTATTCTCAACAATAATTTTTCTTTTGTAGTGATTAGACATGTGTTTCGTGTAAAAATTGATTTGATCTAGAGGGTGAAACAAATTACCCAAGCAAATTCCAATGACTACGGTTATATATCTACTCTTTCTGTTTTTTAAAGATTAATATTCTACTTTTATTTTTTGTTTTTTTGTTTTTCAAAAATTGATGTTTTAGGTATTAATTATTATATTTTACTTTAAAAATAAACATAAAATCAAATGAAAAATTCTGAATGGTATAACTTTATTGGAAAACCAATAAAACATTAAAAAAAAAAAATTAGATATAAATAAATATTAAATGTTTTTTAATATGTGTGAAATGTCAAAAAATCAATTTTAAAAAAACCGAGGGAGTATTTATTAAAAATGCATGCATCTGTGACGATAATATCATGCTTCAACCGCAGCGAGCTCTCGTTATCATCCAAAGCCGTAGACTAGAAACACAAGTACATCGTTATCTCTGATACATAATGTTACTTTTATAAAGTCGCCACAATAATGAGACGTGGTTGCGTAAGCATGCGTCATCTCTTTGTCATATTGTGAAAATCCAACAAGACATTATTATATGTGACACTTTTGTAATGGAGAGACTTTGAAGAGATTTGGTTCAGTCTTTTTTTTTTAAAGTGAAATAGCTGATGATGAGAGAAGGGTGAAGCATGGAGGCCATCATGTTCCCTCTTCACGGAAGCCTCTGTCCTCTTCTAAAGGTATCTGATTCTCTCTTTTTAACTCCTTTCGTGTACAGTGTAGTACATTAATTCATTTCCTCTACACTTCTGCTTCTACAGCTTCTGACTTATTTTAAATCGTTGTAACTATTTTGTATTTATTTGACGTGTTGTGTTTAATCTAGGACTTTCGTCTGGACAAAAAGTATATATGGAGTGCCAAAAAGAAAATCCACTTTGGATTTCGGAATGAGTACGTAGTGTTTCTAACGAGAGGATTATCAATTATCTTGGAACTCGTAAACAATATATGATGCATTGACTAACAGTCAGTTCATTTAGTTCATTTATATATATATTAAAGAATCTTGGTTCGTTGCTGCATATTAGTACAGTATTAGATTATAAACCTATGCATATCTCTTTCATAATGACTTTTTGTGTGCAATGTTATGGAATATTCATCTTACCTATGGTTTGTGGGCTCATTCGTATTTGCTTATAAAACCTGTCTCCTACTCCTTTATATGTCTAATCTAACTAATACACATGTGTACGGGTTGATGATTATTCTAGTAAGCCCATGTAGTAATGACAACCACATGCAATCTCATGTGCATGGTATCGTCGACTCAAACTTGCGATTTTGAAAGAACAATAATTGATCGCTAAATTAACTTAATTACAATCTTTGTTTTGTCCTTTATTAATCAACGATACACTTTATTCATATGAGCTTTAAGTTTTGATATATATACTCCTAATTACATTATAGTTTATGATATTTAATTTTCTCAAAAAATGTTCGGTTTTACTAAACAGACATAGAGATACCTCAAAAACGAAACAAATTTGTAACCGAGAACATCCATAAAATAAAAGTAAGATTAATTAATAAGTCAAATATTCTTCTTCTTTTTTGACCGATCAAAATATTCATTTTCACTCCAAATGTATTCCCAAATCTCTAAGACATTACTTTCTTTGCGTATAATTTAAAATTTATATATTGAGAGCAAAAAAGGAAACTGTATATGATGATGTTGTTGCTGGGGATATGAATAATTTCTGATTTCATAGGGAAGGGGCACATTGATATGACAGTGTCTCCAAATCAAAAGCCCCAACTCCTATGCAATAAAAACATATGTTTGGGTTTTAGGGTGTCATTTTTAGCGCTCTAAGGTAGACAAATCATAAGGTAAGCAATATAGGGGACTTGTAGACATATGATTATCCAATCTATATATATTGTAGTATCTTTTGTTCTCGAGGAATAAATTAATTGTAAGAGTTACAGGTGTACATGTAGAGGAAGAAAATAAGAAGCTTGGTTGCGACAAATATACTACTATTTGTATCGATGATATCTGACGTATGACCCCAAATCATGGTATCTATAGCACGAAAGTTTAGATGTATATTCGTCAATCTACTTAAAAAATGCAAAACACTTTATATTCTCTTTAACTGAAAAAAACCATTTTATAAAAAAACTAAAAAAGACCTTTATCAAGCTTGTTAAATACGTATGACTGAGAAACAAATGAAAACAGCCAAGTATCATACAATTACGTATGATCGTTGTTTCAAACTTTTTATACTCGCTGACATCAGATCACATCCGCGAGAAGAAGAGGAAGGTCTAATAATTTTCCAATATTGGGCCTTCTTGGGCCAACATGATCAAGATAATATTCCACTCGACCTTTAAGATAAACCCATGAGTTAAAAGCCGGACATTATGACTTATTCATTACAGTGTGAAAACGTAACTGTTGATTCAATACAAACGCAGGAGGAATCTGCTATATACATTGATTCTAAATCCAACAACTGAATAACGTTCCTATAAATTACTCATTAATCAAAGCTTACTAGTGGACTAAAATTTCACAATGGATTTAAGACAAAACAATTGAAAAATGTTTTCCAGACAAAACAAGTGAAAAGTGTGTTGCTGATTAAACTTATTAAAGTTTGGAATTTTAATGACATTTAATCTGTATAATTGTTTTTTTTTCGTTTGGTCAAATTCTCTCAACAAAAAAAAAAATGTGCATGATTTGACTATCTGCTTGTAGCGAGGGAGAGAGAAGAGAAGAGAAGAAGCTAAAAAGTGTCTTCCTTTTTGTATTTTTTGGTAGCTATTGAATGAGTTTCCGATCCACGATTCCGTCGGCGAGCTCAGAATCTAAACAAGGAAGACGCGGAATCTGAATCTGATTCTTCTTATCTTCTCATGTCGTTCTCCTTCTTCAAGCCATCAAGGCCTAAAACGCCTCATGAGGTCGTTAAGGCGATCAGAGACAGTCTCATGGCTCTCGACACCAAAACCGTCGTCGAAGTCAAAGCCCTCGAGAAGGTTTTCTCCTTCCTCTCTTCATTCATAATTCTGTATTCAAAGTTTCCACCTTTACGCCTAACCCAACTCTTGAATTATGATAATTGTGGATGTGAGGTTGATTGCCTACTGTAATTCACTCGAATCGCTTTTTGGTTCTGTGGGGGTGTTGTGCAAACCTGATTTGTCTATTCGAAGAATGCAGAATGTTCTGTCTGAGAATTGTTCTTTTTCTTCTTAGGCTTTGGAAGAAGTTGAGAAGAATTTTTCATCTCTGAGAGGAATGCTTTCTGGAGACGGTGAGGCTGAACCAAATGCTGATCAAGCTGTACAGTTAGCATTAGAGTTTTGCAAAGAAGATGTTATATCTCTTGTTATTCATAAGCTACACATTTTGGGATGGCAAGTAAGTGAGAGGTTTCAATCAGCTTACTTTATTGTGTTATGTGTTTATAGAAGACCGTCATTAACCCGTTGAGCTATGTTGCAGGCAAGAAAAGATTTACTGCATTGCTGGTCTATCTTGTTGAAGCAAAAAGTTGGCGAGACTTATTGTTGTGTGCAATACTTTGAAGACCATTTCGAGTTGCTTGACTCTTTGGTTGTATGGTAAGTTCTGTAAAGATTGGAGTTTTACTTTTCCCTTATCTGGCTGAAAATTTCCGTATTTGATTTGAAACCTGATCTCTTGAGTCAATACTGAGAATTCGCTCTTTATGAACAGCTATGACAACAAGGAGATTGCTCTGCATTGTGGAAGTATGCTTAGGGAATGCATTAAATTCCCAAGTCTTGCTAAGTAAGACATACCCAATATCTTGCTTTTTCTTTTCAAGGCTTTCGATGTGATTCCAGAGCTGTTTTAGTGAGTTCACTTATCGAATGGTCGAGATTTTCTTTTTCACACGGTTAAATTTTTGTAGTGCCTTTTCAGGTATATTCTAGAGTCTGCGTGCTTTGAGTTATTCTTCAAGTTTGTGGAATTGCCAAATTTTGATGTTGCTTCTGATGCATTTTCAACATTCAAGGTGACTTTTCACTATTGACTTAGACTCGGTTTGGATTTTGCTTCTTCACTCAACACTTTGTTACCTCTCTTGCAGGATCTTCTCACAAAACATGACACTGTCGTCTCTGAGTTTCTCACCTCTCATTACAGTGAGGTTTGCTCCAGCATCTTTTTCAAGCTTAGATGAAAGCATAAGAAGCATTTCTCGGTTATAAGTTATTCTAATGAACTGAAAATAGACATTATGCACACTTCTTCTCCTTTAGCTGACGGAATGTTTATGGTTATTTAGTTCTTTGATATATATGAAAGGCTTTTGACATCATCAAATTATGTGACGAGAAGGCAATCGCTGAAGGTTCTCTTCGCTACAAACTTTTTCTTTCTTGGTGCTATATTCATCTCTATGTCTATTCGTAAATAAGGCAGCTAACAAGGAAACTATTCGTGATGATTTAGCTTCTCTCGGATTTCTTATTGGAGCCTCCAAATTCCCACATAATGAAGAAATTCATTTTAGAAGTTCGTTATATGAAAGTGATTATGACACTTTTGAAGGTGAGCAATGAGTTTGTGGCTTCATTTTTTCATAATGCGGTTTATTTGTCACAAACTCATATTTTGTTTTCATGCTATGGTTAATGTTCATTTGAGTAGGACTCGAGCAAGAATATTCAAATATCTGCCTTCCATATATTCAAGGTAACACATCACTATGTTGTAACCGCAATTTATCTGGTAGTTAAACAGTTAATAGGTCTCTGAGGATGAAGTTATTATCAGATTTGAACCGCATTTATTTGTCCGCTTGCAGATCTTTGTTGCGAATCCTAATAAGCCACAAGAAGTGAAAATCATTTTGGCAAGAAACCACGAGAAGTTACTTGAACTTCTTCACAACTTGTCCCCTGGTAAAGGTATAACTCGAATTACTTCAGTACTGATTTTATGGACATTACACTCTAAACTAGACTTATTCCATCACTTAAAAAATTCTTATTTAGGTTCTGAAGATGATCAATTCGAAGAGGAAAAGGAGCTGATCATCGAGGAGATCCAAAAAATGTCCCGCCTGAAGAACCTTTGAACTTTGTACATTCTTTTGCCTCCTCATCTTTCTCCGTTCCACGCGGTGATTCCTGAGTCATGCAAAAGAGGTTTCTGGTGATCTCTATGTCGAAGTTTCATAACTGTATGAAACTGCTTGTTTTTCGAATACATATGTAGTAATATAACTTTTGATTCTCTGCGACAGATCTCCGAGTTGCTCTGATCCATGACTGGTTTCTTATTAAAAGACCATAACACTTTGTCTCCTTTTAATAATTTTGGATATGAAGTTTGTGCTTTTGTATGTAATCTTTGACATGGATAGACTCACCTACAGTTCATTCAGTGAGACTCTTTTGTTTTATTTCCTTAGAGAACAAAAAAATACAGACCTGCAACCAAAAAAATGAATCGACCTTTTTGCTGACGTATCAACCTACTGTTACAGTTTTGTGAGTGACGCAACAAAATTAGTTTCTTTCAGGCCATCTCTAGAATCTCATTTAAGGAAGTGGCAACAGAATCAGACATCTTCAAATTTCTCATCTTTTGGAGTGCAGCATAAGTCCTATCAGAAGGCTTCAGACCTAAGGCCTTGAGCTCCTTGAATAGACTGATGCCTTTCTCAACCTTGTTTTCCTTGCAAAATCCTTGAACCAAAGCGTTATAGGTGATTGCGTCGGGTGTAATCCCTGTTTCCGACATTTTCTTGAAAAACTCGAATGCCTGGTCTGCTCTTCCATATGAGCAGAAACCTGTGATCATCGTATTGCAGCTGACCGTTGTTTCTCTATAGCCATTTCTAAGCATCTCGCTGTAAAGCTCCCGAGCAAGCACAACTTCGCCTCTTTTCAAGTGCGCGTGTATCATCACATTGTAAGTGAACTCGTTTGGTCGCATCCCTTTCCCTATCATCTCAAACCACAGCTCCCTCGCGCTCACGAACCAGCCCATCTCACATAACCCATGGATCATTGTGGTATATATGACCATGTCAGGTGCATATCCTCTCTCTTTGAGATTGTTGAATATACAAAAAGCCTCGTGCTCCTTCTTATTCTTACACAGCTCTTTTATAATCTCGTGGTACGTATAAATACTCGGGAGATGGTTCCACGCAATCATCGTATGAAGAATCTCCGACATACAAGCGTAGTTCCCAACCTTACAGAAGCCAGAAATCAATCTGCCATACACAGCACGCCCTGGATCAACCCCCTGTTTCAAAACCTTCTTCAGAAGCTCATACCCTTCTAAAACTTCCCCACCATCACACAAAGCTTGAATCAACAACCGAATCCTCTCAAGATCAACCTCAGATTCTGTCATTTCCTTATGAAGCTCCCAGAAGCGATCTCGTTTCCTGGCTTTCAAGCAACCTCGTAAAACCGAATTGCAAGTTGCAACTGAAGGAACAGTTCCACTCTCTTTCAGTAGAGTATACACTTGGATGCCTTCATCTACCAATCCATCTTCACAAAGACACTTGACGTACCGCTCCAATAACGCTGGCTCCGGCTTAAAACAAGTGGTGTCAAGAAAGCTTTTCGCAGCTTTCACGGCTTTTGCATCCAAAAGGGCACCAAAGAGAATGTTTAAAGATAAAGGATCAGGCTTGTAATCGTAGTTGGAGCAAAGCCATCGGAAGAACCACAGAGAAAGCATAACATTGTTGTTCTGAGCTATCAACATTACTCGGAAAAACAAAGGATCTTCGAAATTAAACGACGGGAAATCAGATACCAGAGTTTGCTGCCACCTCTGTCTCGCTCTCATGATCGTAGAGACAGTTTCAGCCATTTCCGTATAACTTGCTTCACCTCCGGCAGGTTTCTGCAGCTCATCGGACTTGGATTCACTATCCCGAGAAGACTTGACGGTTAGGCTCCGTATGTGGGTACTAGAGTGGTTCTGTCGAGTTCGGTGTCTAACGAGAGTGATAAGATAAGACTGGCCTCTACTCATGGCGTATCGAGGTAGAAAGGAGGGTTTTTGTTGGTTACTCCGGGAGAAGAAAGTCGAGTACTCTCACCGGAACCCTAGGGTTTGATCCCCAATTTGATTTGGATCTTCTTCATGAAAGGGTTTTGCTTTCTTCCCTCATAAAAATAAGTTCTTTTTTTTTTTGGCTTAAATGTAAAAATTGGAGTTTAAAAGGATTAAAAAGTTTTATTACATTGCATCATCCAAAGTTATATACTTTTGTCCGTAATGTAAGAATGACATCAAGTTTAATTTGGTCTTAATAGTTAAAAATGTCAAATTGGACGGATAAAAAAAAAGGTGGCTTTGCTTTCTTCTGCTGCTGCCTCTTCTCCTTCTTCTTCTCTCTCTCATTCTGTATCTATCGTCTTCGCCGAAATCCCTAATTAGTTCTCCCACTACCACCATCAGTTTCCCGCCAAAGAGAATGTGGACCGTCGAGAAATGAAGACTCTTAGTGAATTCCAATCGGCGGCTTAGCTGAGAGTTTCGAGCTCTCTCGCAATCTCCGTCCTTTACTTTGTGTGTTAGCTTTGTGCTTTGCTGCCGATTCATTTAGTCTCCGGTCGTTTCGACGGGAATGGAGAGGTAATTTCTGGTGAAAAACTGTGGCTTTGTTCCCCTTTGAATTTCATAGTTTTGTTCTTGTGTTGTTGGCTTCAATTAGATGAGTGTACTTAGATTTGAAATCTTCTCTGGGTTTGATAAAGCTCCTCTCTTTCTTGGTTTACATACCAATACGATGATAGTTAGCTGTTCTGTAATTTGTAATGTGATGTTTTATAGTGGATTGATGGGATTTTGATGGACTCTTTTGTGTATGTTCCTCTCGTTCGTTGGATCAATTGCAGTGCAGGTACTGAGCTTAACAGTTTCAATAACATGGTTTCGAAAGGATATCCGTTACGGGTTCTGAATCACAACAACGGGGTCAACGAAGATGAACAAGGAAACTCAGGAGCCGAACTCTACGTAGGTCTCGAATTCGACACCGCAGAGGAAGCTCGTGAGTTCTACAACGCTTACGCAGGACGAACGGGTTTTAAGGTTAGGACTGGTCAGTTGTATAGATCAAGAACAGATGGTACGGTTTCTTCTAGGAGGTTTGTTTGCTCAAAGGAAGGGTTTCAGTTAAATTCGAGAACTGGATGCACCGCTTTCATCCGTGTGCAGAGGAGGGATACGGGGAAATGGGTTCTTGACCAGATCCAGAAAGAGCATAACCATGAGCTTGGAGGTGAAGCTCACGTTGAGGAGACCACTCCACGTCCCGCTAGAGCTCCTGCTCCTACTAAGCTAGCTGTAACGGTTAATCCTCATAGACCCAAGATGAAAGTTGTTGATGAGTCTGATAGAGAACAACGTTCCTGCCCGTCTTCTTTCAAACGTTTTAAAGGTGGGGGTGGTGAAGGAGAAGTAAGCGACGATCACCCTAAGGCGGTTAATGGTAGTGAGCCGTTCGCAGGGTTGGAGTTTGGTTCAGCTAATGAAGCTTGTCAGTTTTATCAAGCGTATGCGGAAGTTGTTGGCTTTAGAGTTCGGATCGGTCAGTTGTTCCGTTCGAAAGTAGACAATTCAATCACATCGAGAAGGTTTGTTTGTTCGAGAGAAGGGTTTCAGCATCCTTCAAGAATGGGTTGTGGAGCTTACATGAGGATCAAAAGACAAGACTCTGGTGGTTGGATCGTCGACCGTCTCAATAAAGATCATAACCACGAGCTCGAACCGGGAAAGAAGAACGAGGACGGTTTGAAGAAGATAACAGACGATGTGACAGGAGGATTAGATTCCGTTGATCTTATCGAACTAAACGACTTCGGCAACAACAGCAACCACATCAAGAAATCCACTCGAGAGAACAGAATCGGTAAAGAATGGTACCCGCTGCTTCTGGACTACTTCCAGTCTAGACAAACCGAAGACATGGGATTCTTTTACGCCGTCGAACTGGATGTTCATAACGGGAGCTGTCTGAGCATTTTCTGGGCGGATAGCCGAGCAAGATTCGCTTGCAGTCAGTTTGGTGATTCCGTTGTTTTCGATACTTCATACAGAAAAGGAAACTACTCTGTTCCCTTTGCAACTTTCATCGGTTTTAACCATCATAGACAACCCGTGCTTCTCGGGTGTGCTATGGTTGCTGATGAATCTAAAGAGTCTTTCTTATGGTTGTTTCAGACATGGCTTCGTGCCATGTCGGGTCGTCGTCCAAGGTCCATTGTAGCTGATCAGGACTTGCCTATTCAGCAAGCTTTGTCCCAAGTCTTTCCCCAAGCACATCATAGGTACTCAGCTTGGCAAATCAGGGAAAAGGAACGGGAGAATCTCAGACCTTTTCCAAGCGAGTTCAAGTATGAATACGAGAAATGTATATACCAAACGCAGACAGTCGTCGAGTTTGACTCAGTTTGGAACACTCTCATCAACAAATACGGTCTTAGAGACGACATTTGGCTCAGAGAAATCTACGACCACCGTGAGAATTGGGTTCCTGCGTATCTTAGAGCAAGTTTCTTCGCCGGTATACCAATAAATGGAACCATCGAGCCATTCTTTGGCGCTTCGCTTGATGCTCTGACGCCACTCAGAGAATTCATTTCCCGATATGAACAAGCACTCGAGCAGAGACGTGAAGAGGAAAGAAAAGAGGATTTCAACTCTTACAACTTGCAGCCGTTTCTGCAGACGAAAGAGCCCGTGGAAGAACAGTGCAGAAGGCTCTACACGCTAACCGTCTTCAGAATCTTCCAGAACGAGCTCGTCCAGTCTTACAATTATCTCTGTTTAAAGACTTACGAAGAAGGAGCGATCAGTAGATTCTTGGTGAGGAAATGTGGGAACGAGAGCGAGAAACATGCCGTGACTTTCAGTGCGTCGAATCTCAATTCGAGTTGCAGCTGTCAAATGTTTGAGCACGAAGGACTTCTCTGTAGACATATCTTGAAAGTGTTTAATCTCTTGGAAGTAAGAGAGCTCCCGTCTCGGTATATACTGCACCGATGGACCAAGAACGCAGAGTTTGGGTTTGTGCGTGATATGGAATCAGGTGTGAGTTCTCAAGATCTTAAGGCCTTGATGGTTTGGAGTTTGAGAGAAGCTGCTTCTAAGTACATAGAGTTTGGGACTTCGTCTCTGGAGAAGTATAAGCTTGCTTATGAAATTATGCGTGAGGGTGGGAAGAAACTTTGTTGGCAGAGATGATGAGCTCGGCTTTTAAAGTGTAAGATCAATCTTCTTGATTAGTACTGTATATCCTTCTTTCTTGTCTAAGATTAAGATAATCCGTGTCACGTCTCTAAGTTGCTGAAGTTTCTTGGGTTGTGGTGTTGTTGTTGTTGCTAATGCTGTAGGTGTTTTTGCTTACCCTTGAAGAGTATGAAGTCCTTGTTCGACGTTGTAATGTTAACCCTTTTGATAACTTCCGTCGGTCTGCAAGTGGTGGTGGTGGTGATGGAGTTGGAGTTGTAGTCATTGTCTTTCCCAATGATAATCATCATTGTAATGGCGCTTCTGGTGATGGATCGATGACATGCTTATTGTCTTGTGTGTTGTTTGTGTTGTTCTAAAGGATGTAAGAATGTGAGAACAGATCAGGAGTAGGGTTTTGGGGGAACATACGGATCATGATTAGAGAATCAAGTCGTTTGATGGTAGAAGTCTAGAATGTAATGTAATATCATTATCAATCTCTCTTTTTTTTTCACTAATAGGAGAGCCCTTGGTTGTTTCTAAGTTGACAATTTTAGAAACATTGATAGTTTTTAGGCTTCAAGAATGTAGATAGCCATGTCTATAGAAACCTTAGAAAGTGGAGATCTAACCAACATCTATACCTGCCAAGGCTCACACTTTTTCCTTACAATTAGATTATGATCTATGAAACCTGGAACGTCATTTGAGAGGTATAAACTATACTTTAAACAACCCAGAGATCATATTCCCAAATTCACCAAGAGCTCAAGTCTTTTTGGAAGGAGATGAAAGAGCATAAAAGAAATAAAGTACTCTTTTTCAGATGAACACTGAGAGACGGTCGTGATTCTTTTTCGACAATAATAAGAATTCATGAACACCTTTTTTTGTTTCAAACAGTGCCGTATACAATCAAAGGTGTAAAACAACAATTAAATAAATAAAATAGACGAGGAAAACATCATAATAAACACACAACACACAAATTACACGATCTCAAACTCTCGGTTTTTGTGTAAACCGCTTTTAAAGAAGAAAAAATAAACCAAACCAATATATAAAGTTTCTCTCAATCTAGAAACTCAAGCTCTCCCGACATGAGGCCTTAATCCGTCGACTGTTTCTCCAACTCCGACGTGAATAGCTCCGGTGCACAACAACTGAGTACCACTCACAATTATCGTCAGAACTTCAAGAGTTCTCTGAATACAGGAAAAAGAAAGATTATCAACAAATATGTTGCAAATCCAAATTCGTAATCGTAGTTTTTTAACTAAACAGACGAAAAAGCGGTAAAAAAGCTTACTAGATTGGCTTCGGTCCAGCCTATGTTGATTTCCTTACAAGCCAATCTGCACCAAAACCAAACCGGTTTAGATTTGATTATTAACTGAACTAGAGGATTAAAACCCGGTTTGATTTAATTATAAACCGGATGGTGAGGTTTATTACCCCATGGCGAGGAGAGTGAGAGACCAGGAGATGAGAGAGGAAGCGGCAGCTGAATGGAGGTTCGGAGAGTCCCACTGGAGAACGTTCATGATTCCGGTGAGTGATGTCGCCATTCCGACGACGCCAGCGATCAACGTGAATATTACGAAAAAACCAGTCGCCATGTTTCCCACCGGAAAGTATATCGGGAAGATCTTCGCCGGAAGAGACAGCACCGACGCTGCAAAGACCACCACAAAAAAGATTGATTTTGGTCACATTCAATCCTAACGTGTTGGAAATGAATAATGAAAATATTCGGATCGTTGTATTTTATTAGTTACCGGACTCTCGAGCTCTCTCGATGCCGTGATTAACGGCCCATGAAGCGATGACGGTGACGACAAAATAGAGACCAAGATTCAGCAGCAGAAGCATGAAAGCTGCCGACTTTGATCCTCCTGAAGCCATGATGCCTGTAAGATTCTCTGAGTTTTCCGACAGAAACTAAAAAGACTTTTAAAATAACCAGACAATGTCCACTTCTCTGTTTCTGTCTTGGGATAATCACAAGATCTCTGTATATATATTTATCATGTTTCACAGGTATAAAAGTTACTTGAGCTGAAAGCAATGTTTTAAATTCCTTTACTTTGTCCTTCACTTTGGCCAAAGTATCAAACCCCAAACTTATTTGCTGTCTTCTGCGCAGAAGAAGAAGAAAAGAATAGCAAACTGCTTGGACCTTCTCTAATCAATAAATTGAATAATATTTTTTACATTTTTATTCTTTTTTTTTTTGCAAAACAATGAATCATATTCGAAACTCTAATGCAGAGCTTTGAGATTTTTTTTTTTTTTTGCAGGATGATTTTTTTTTATGGATTCAGTAATCCTCAAGAATTTTCAAGGCTAGCTCAGCTAGCGAATGGACTGTTCTGCTATGACGGCTCACTCCAACAGTACCAGAGAAAACATCGAAGTTCTCAAGCTCAGCCGTTGTTTCAAGAACCTTCTCAAGCTCTTTCTCCAGACCCAACTCTATAAACACCAATACATTATTCTCCGCGTCGTCTTCCATCATCCAAAGCGCCAGCTCGATCGCAAATCTCCTGATTCTTGGAACCTTAATCGCCGGTTTGTCGTGTTTTCTCAGAATTGAGACCAATGAGTAGGCTAGATCCTGCCTCTTGATCCCTGAATCCATGAAAACATAGCTCGAGTCTTCTGAACTCATGAATCTAAACACTTGTGCTGCTAATCCCACCATCACTTCCTGTAATTTGTTGTCTTCTGATGTTATTAACTTCAAGACCTGCAACAAAATGAAGAAAGTTTCCAGATTTGTAACTCAATATAGCTAATAGCTTTGAGTTGTACATAATTGTGTATCAGAATACTAACCGTTGGTGCTGCTGCTTTAACGAACTTCAGGGCATGAAAGCATTCATCTCCAGAGTATAAGCACAAGTTTCTCAACACTCTTGCAGCGTTCACACGGATCGAAGGTACTTCAAGTGCTTCCACAAGCCTTTCCATAACTCCAAGCCTAAGAACATGGAGGCAGTTGCCTTTGCTCTCCAACACAAGCATCGCTATCGCTTCTCCTGCAGCGATCCTGACACACCCCTCATTCCCATCGTCTCCGTTTGTTTCCCGATTCAAGAAAATGTTGAATAGCTCCTTCAAAACACCACCCGTTCCGCCGATTCTCTCCCGAGCTTCTGGCTCAAGCGCAAGGTTGGTCAATATCCCGATCCCAAGCTTCTGCAGCTTCGGGTATCTCGCTCCGTGTCTCAATACATCCCTCACGTTGCTGACTGTGAAGACGATCTCTGAGATCTCTTTCCTGAGGCACTTCCCTGTGTTCCCGGTCGTGCTGGCTAACATTTTCACCAGCTGCAGTGACCGTTTCAATGTCAGAACTTGTGACCTAGCAACGTCTGCGTTCTCATCCCTCAATAGAACTTGGTCCACGTGTGTGAAATCAATTATCTTCGGGAGAAGACCCCTCGTGTTGCCCAGTTTTCCACAGTTATCGTGATCTTTGGCTAATTTCTTCAGAATCAAGAGTCCCAAATTGTTGAATCTACAGAAATCGTAGTGTAGATTATGGTCATGGAACACTTTTTTCTCTCCAATCTCATCAGGAGCTTCACCTGATGACCTAGTGTTCTCTAGTAAAGACGAAATCGATTCCATTGCACCAGAGATCCCAGCGACTCTTAAAGAGTTCTGTTTTTTGCCAGCAAGTTTCGATAGTATCTCAGCCGCGGATCTCCTAATCTCTTCCTCTTGCAGAGCTTTCCAATTCAGCATCTCCACCAACCTAGTCAGAAATAAAAGTTAGCAACAATTTAAACACTTAAAATGCATTTCCCTGAAAAATCTGGCATTTTGATTTGTAAAAAAACCAAACCTTTCAACGACGGGGAAGTTGATTCCGATCTTCTCAAGTGTATCCTCTGAGTACCGTTCATTCATTGCAAATTGTCTGAGAATCCTAGCTCCGATAAGCTGTTCATCAGAAGAGTTTGATCCCAAGAGATCCATACCAAAGCTCACAATATCCATCTTCAGACCATCAAAGATACTCCCATTGACACACTTTGAATAGGAATCATAAAAGAACCTCTTAATCGAGACCAAACCAGTAACCCCAAACTCACACTCTCTCGTCACATTCTCAAGCAAATTACAAACACTGACTTGCCACTCCCAATAAGCTTTCTCAGCAAGAAACAGCAACGCCTCAGCCAAGGCAAGCGAGTAGAATATGTTGAGAGCTGACTGTCTGTTCCTCTTGTCCGTATCTCCTTTGTGAACATCTCCATAGTTGTGCCTCACGAGCTTGTAAGAAGACAAAACCACACAAGCCGTCGCAGAGAGAAGCTGTAGCCAGTAAAGAAGCCGACTCACTGTGCTGGAGATGAAGGACCATCTCGCGTATGGAAGGAGAGGTACGTCTGAGTTCTTCCACGTGTCGTCGAACGTCGCTTCTCGAACGACACAGTCTCTTGTCGCCGTCACTTCTCTCGATCGGCTTTCAAAGATCGATCCACTGCAGAGAAACATACAACTATAGTTCATCAAAATGTAACCTTTAACTCGATTCCACTTAGTGAAGAGAGAAACACACAACGACTTTTCATCAAAATGTAACCTTTAACTCGATTCCACTTAGTGAAGAGAGAGACACACAACGACTGTTTATAAAAATGTAACCTTTAACTCGAAAGGAGTGAAACATACCTGATTCGTTTTAGATTTCTGAGAAGTGAGGCCGATCTTGATTGGAGAGCACGAAAGCTACTGATTCCGACGCCGGCGACAGTCCACGTGGCTTGATGTTGCCACTCGAGCTCGTGGCTTCTGCTGAAGATTCGAGCACCTTCGATCAGGAGAATGATGGTGATGAACCAGAAATCGGAACCGTCGAGCGTGATCGCGAAGCCGCCGAGAAGAACCACCGTGGCCCAGATAAACCCTAGGGTTCCGATCCCAGTGGCTGTTTTCTCGAGAATCGCGAGTTGTAGAGCGAATAGCGTTAGCTTCTTCTCTGGAGCCGGGATCGTTGATTTTCTGCGAAACGCGGTCGCGGAGGAGACAGAGGCTGCGTCTGCGGTTTCGCCGCTGTCTCCTTTCTCAATGCTGCCTCTTAGATCGAAAATGGTGTCGTTTGAACCTCTAGCTTCCTCTAATTTATGAAGCTCCGACACCTGTACAGAACAGAACATTTTAGTAACTGAACATAGTTAAAACAAATTGATTGAATATTCCATTGATATAAATCTACATGAATATGAAGAATTTTTTAACGACAATAATAATGTTAGGTTAGTCAATATTAGTAAAATGTACAAGCATTAGTTAAAAGCTTTCAGGGAAATCTAAATTGAAAAGACAGGTTAAATACAAATTACTATACGTAAGAATTAATATGACAAAAACCTGCAAACGAATGCTTCGATCTTCTTCTTCTTCGAACTTCCTTGAATCCATTATAAACCTTTCTTTGTTTTTACTCGTTTCCTAGCTACTCAGATTGCCGATGGGAAAGTTTCTCTTTTGCTTTCTTTCTTTATTTCTTTGTCTTTTTAGAGTAATGACTCGAGGAGTTGTTGTTGTTGATGATGCAGAGAAATGTGGAAAGCGTGGTTTTACATTCTTTATGTATATGGATGTATATATATAGAGAGATATTGAAAGAGAGGAGATAAATAGAAGCAAAATAAGCAAAAGAGTAGAGAGAAAGGCTGCAAATAAGCTTAATAACGCAAGAGGAAATGTGCAAGAAAGTATAACTTCTACATAATTATTGTATACTTGTATATGCTTCACCCAGCAATTTTATGACCAAAAGTTACATTTAAACAACAACAATAACACAAAAAAACACTTTGATGACATGTTACAACCATCCTCTTTATAGTTGATACCTTAATACATCTTTTCTCTTTATCTTTTTAAGTTTGTTTTTAATTTTTTATTGAAAGGTTATAGATTGCTAGTCTTATGGTTATATATGTTCCTTGACTTAACCTTATAAAAGCAGCCTTGACTTCTTCTACTTTTTTTTTACCTTCTGTCACCAATAAACTGACTTTTTTAAAGCAAAAACAAAACATCATTCAATTAACGTCTATATTTAGAATCTAATATGATCAGTTATTGTCCTTACATCAATAATTGGATGCTTCATTTGCCGTCTTTATGTTGAGAAATGCCGTGCTTCTTCGTATTTACGATTACGAGTAAACAGAATTTGGAGTATGTTTGCTTTATATTTGCGTATAGAATTTCTAGAAAATGTTTGGTAAAGAAATTTCTAGAATTTCTAACGTAAACATATATTTTGAAATCTAAAATGCAGAACGATAAGAATCTACATCATTAACATTAGTATTCATGTAATTGATTGCGATGCATAGCATTCATGTAGGAAAAAAGAAACCCATACTGTGAAAACAACTGATTTTCCCTTTTCTGTTTTGTTTCTTAGAATTCTATTTGGGTTATTGACAAAGGAAATAAGAGTAGCTATCGTTAAGTTACAATAGTTGAAGATTTTGTGTGTTTAGATAAGTCCCAAATTATTGCCTTATTGGTACTAAAAACGTTGACGTACGCAAGTATAATGAAATCTAATCTGTAATTAAATATAGTTTAGTGAGTCAATAACTCGGTGAGAGTAATGGTGACTTGCAAGCATTATGGTTCCAGCAGAAGTCTTCTTGTGTGAAGCCAAAGGCTCAAATGAGTTCCACCACTTTGGGACCCACTTGATCCCTCCATAATAGTAGGAAAAAAACATAGCTTCCATTAAAGATAACTAAATTTGGTCGATCTTGTAAAATCAAATATCAAACCAGACAAAGCAGGGATAAACATCACATGAAAGTAGGCTCGTGTAAATTCTTGTAATACAAATGATCAGGTGTATTACATAAATGAAACAAGATTACAACAGCACTTGGCTCTGACACGATAGGTGAAATCGAAATTCAGTATGCTGTCATTTTTGTGTGTAATGGAAATGAGAAATGAGAACACAAAAGAAATCGGTGTGGCCAAAACATCTTTTACCAAGGTTATATAACGAAGTTAACACCATTGAAGAGTTTTGTATAATTTGGTGTGTATTACACACAAGAACTCGGTGTTCTCATTTCATTATCATCAAGGGAAAAAGAGTTTCAAAATTACATTTCCAAAATTCAATTTCAAAACTGATAAAACAGAGAATTGTTGTACAATAGGGCAAAGTACGCTTGAGAAGACTGACCAAACAAAATCATCAAATTCTGACAATTCTCTGGTGAACTTTAGACTTCTCAGCATCAATAATGGACTCAACACACTTAACCGAATCATCAAGCTTCCCTTTGGCATTGACCACCACGTAATCAAAATCCTTTATATGCCTAATCTCTTCTCTTGCCGTAGCAACCCTAAGAAGCAACTCCTCATGACTCTCCGTTCTCCGATCAACCAACCTCTCAACCATCGCAAGCTCACTCTCGGCCACAAGGAAGATAAACACCGCAGAGCTCCCAAGAATCTTCCTCAGCGTCTGAGCTCCTTGAACATCCACCCTCAAAACAATATCGCATCCTTTCTCCATGAACTCTCGGATCTGTTTCTTCGGGATCCCTTTGTAATCTCCGTAAACAAGAGCGTGCTCGAGCATCTCCTCTCTCTCCACCATCGACAAAAACTCATCTTTCGAGACGAAGAAGTAATCTCTACCGTCGATTTCACCGGGACGCATCGGACGGCTTGTAGCAGTGACAACAAAATGAAGACTTTGGCGAACCTCACGAAGCTTGTTGATGACGGCATCTTTTCCGACTCCGCTCGCTCCACTTATCACGATGACGAGAGGGTTCGGCGGAGGAGTAATCGGATCGACGCTGAAGGAAGAACCCAGATGAAACTCGAGCTTACGGAGCAATTCAGGCTTGGTGGCTGATGTAACCGCCGCCGAGTTAGGGTTTGACATATGGGTATCGGAGATTTTCAAGGAGGAAGAACGGAGACGGGAAGATTGTGGATAAGATCCCGGTCTGAAGATGGGTTTGGTGGAACCCGGGAAGACAGAGGAAGGTAAGAGAAAAGAAGAGACTTTTCGAAGCATCTGGGCGGGAATTATAGAACAGCGGTTCCTTTTGCTCCGAGTTGGCGCGGTGGTTCGGTCTTGACAGTTGACAACTTGACCCACACATCTTCTCGATGGTTCGTTTTCGTTACATAAAAATTAAAAACAAACCGGAAAAAAAAAAAGAACTATACAATTAAATAACTCCGTGGCCCAATAAGATCGAAGAGTTGTGTGAAAGGAAACCATTTTTTTTAATTTTGTCGTAAATAAATAATATATATTGATGTTTTAATTGGCTACTACCTTCTCCCCAACTTTGTCTTAAAACCTCATATCACTTTCGTTCATTCTCCTTCTTTCTTCTTCTTCTCCTCTTTCCTTTTTTCTTCTTCACCGACGTCATCATCGATCTACTTTTTTTACCTCGATCTCCGCCGGACGATTAACGCTCTCCGTTCCGTAAACCGGATTCCGGTTTCGTCTCTTTGTGATATCTCTCAAAAGCCCTTAACTTTTTTTTGTTTACGAAAGTATTGACCTTTGGATTTTCGCTCCTGAATCTGGAATTTTGCCGGTTTTTTTTTAATTAGATTCCCTCTAGAATTCTTCTCGAGGGAGTAAAGCAAAGATCTTTCTTTTTGCTTTCGGACCAACAAATATACTTTTTTGTTGGATCCGGTCTTGTTGATGGGCACAACTAGGGTTTGTCCGGAGGTTTCTGGATCTCCATCGAAATCTCTTAGCTCGCCGCTCACGGTATCGACATCTCGCACGGAAACCGTCAATGGGTTTCACGAGTTTAAGATCAGCGGCTACTCTCTCACCAAAGGCGTTGGGGTTGGTAAATACGTTGCCTCCGATACGTTCACGGTCGGCGGTTACTCGTGGGCGATCTACTTTTATCCAGATGGGAAGAGTCAGGAGGATAACTCGTCTTACGTCTCTTTGTTCATTGCACTCGCCAGCGAGGGAGCTGATGTGAGAGCTTTGTTCGAGCTCACGCTCGTGGATCAGAGTGGAAATGGAAAGCACAAGGTTCATAGCCATTTCGGTAGAGCACTCGAGAGCGGACCCTATACTCTCAAGTATCGCGGAAGTATGTGGTGAGTCTTTCACTCTCTCTGGTCCTAGAAAGTTTCAAGCTTTCGATGAAAGAACACGTTTTTGAGAATGTTATTATTTGGCTTTATGATCAGACTGATAGGGTTCTGACATGTTTGTATTGTTTCAATGTTGATAATGTATCTCGTGCTTGCTTGTTCAGGGGATACAAACGGTTTTTTAGGAGGTCCAGTTTAGAGTCGTCAGATTATCTTAAGGACAACAGTCTCTTGGTTCGGTGCCGTGTCGGTGTGGTGAAGTCGTGCACGGAGGGGCAGAGGAATTACAATATCCCTGTGCCCGTTTCGAACTTGGGCCAACAGTTTGGAAATCTTTTGGAAAGTGGGAAAGGTTGTGATGTTAGTTTTGAAGTCGATGGAGAAACATTCGCTGCGCACAAACTGGTTCTTGCAACGCGTTCCCCAGTTTTCAGGGCACAGCTTTTTGGCCCGTTGAGAGACAGAAATACCAACCGCATAGAGATAGAAGACATGAAGTCCCCCATTTTTAAGGTCCTCTCTTCAATTCTCTTTTGGGATTACATCTGTTTGGTATGGGATGTGTAGTTAGATATCTACAGTCCTCGGGTCATATAGCAAGAGATAGATTTTTTGGTTCCTTGCCTTTTTTTCCGGGTGAGTGACTGTGGTGTCATACAGGACTTTCTATTCACCAATGTACCATCCGGGATCTTCTCCTGGGGCGCTACTCCTGTTGTCGAGTTTACTCACCCGGGATAAGGTTCTTTCTTTCTGCTTCTCTTCCTGGTTGGTTGCATGAATGTCTGTTTTCCTCTAATTTCAACCAGACGTATAGATGTGGTTTAACTTAGTGAACAAAATGAATCTTTAGCATATTAGTGAGTTTGACTGGTGGGCTTAGCGAGATAGGTCTTGTCATCTACGAATCTATATCTGTTTTCCTTTGTCATGAGAGGTCCTACAAGTCTCATCTACGGCTAGTAGTCCTTGCTTTAGGTTCAGATCTTAACTCCGGCAGTTTTAATGTCGTTGTGTACCCTGATACGAACTCTTTTTTTCCTTATTTTGTTCTTGTGCAGGTTTTGCTCCATTTTATCTACTGGGACGAATTGCCTGATATGGAAGAGTTAGTGGGCACAGACTCTATATCGGCTTCTACTCTTGTGGCTCAACATCTGCTTGCAGCGGCTGACCGTTATGCTGTTGAGCGGCTTAAAGTGATCTGCGAGTCTAAACTTTGTGAAGGAATCACCGTAAACACCGTTGCAACTACCTTGGCCCTAGCAGAGCAGCACCATTGTTTCCAGCTGAAAGCAGTCTGTCTCAAGTTCGTCGCCTTGCCAGAGAACCTGAAAGGTAAAGAAAAAAAAGGATCAATCTCTTTGATGTAAAGTCCAACTCTATGCTCATGCAATGAAGCTTATGTTATTTTTCCCTCTTGTTTTCTATCAGATGTGATGCAAACAGATGGGTTTGATTATCTGAAAAAGAGTTGTCCATCATTACTTACGGAGCTATTGGAGTATGTGGCGAGGCTTGGTGAACACTCTGTTAGTGCATCTGGGCATCGAAAAGAGATATTTGCTGATGGCTGTGATGCGAATGGAAGACGGGTGAAGCAGCGGTTGCATTGAACACATTTGTGCATTGTACAATCGCTGTTACGGATAATGGCTGATCTGATCTAGCAAGTGAATCAGCGTTTGCATTGTATAATCTCTGTTAAGGATAATGGCTGATCTGAAACGACTGATTCAGCAAGTACAATGAATCTTTTTCGAAGTTCTATTAAAATCAAAGATCCAATTAAATTTGGGGACTAATCGTGGTGTTTGTCTGAGTAATCGGTGAGACTTATTAAATAATTTTAAAAGGATCATAATTTTTAAGGGAATATATATAGTTCCAACGTAGAAACACAAAGTTCGTTTTAAGAACACAGCACAAATCTATGAAGACGAATAACATGACAGGATCTGTCAGAAAATTCTCTCTTTCTTGAGCTTCTCACCATTCTTCTTCACACTCGCACTTAAGCCATGTCTCGGTCGACATGGCGGTCATGCTTCGGCTCTTGAAAACGCGATGGATGATTCAGTGGACTTCTCCTTTAGCTCTCCCTGAGACGCGAAGCTTCTTCCTCTAGACCAAACATCAACTTAGTACCAGCGACTCATTGCAGTGTCTTGTGCTGCAGCCACCTTTTGTGGTATATACTGAGGGTTTTGTTTCAATCTACTTGAACTTTCGGTGGCGGCGGCGCAGTCTTCATCTCCTCTGTTGCTTTTGCAAGGTTGAGGAGTTCTCTTTGGGTATTGAGCCACACCAACCGGATTTCTGACCATCCGACGCTGTTGTTGTTCAAGAGCTTCAACTCCTGTGGCTGCGCCGCAGTTGTTATAGCGTAACACTGACCCAACTACTTTTCCAGGCCTAGCTACTGCAGCACCTGCTTCATTACAACAAGGTAAATGTTCAGAAACCACAGACGTTCTACATCATAACTATGTAAACAGAGAGAGCTAGAGACCTTGGATTGTTTGAGGGACGTTAACAGGAATTCGCGACATTGGCATCTGCGCATTCCTGTCTGCACCACGCGGTCTCTCATCTCTGATGCTACACTTGGAGAGTCCATCAGTGACTTCCACTGAACTCTGTTGTGGCGCTGCATGATTGTTATCAGAGTACAAAACGCATGCCCTGCAAAACATAAGAACAGAACTCAATGTACTGTTTCGAAAGAATCCCAAATCATCATATTATTAATGAAAAAGAGCCCTCTGCTTCATCAGTAAAAAGTACCTAGGTAATGATGCGTGCTGCTGCCTCTCGGGGGGAGTATGAGAAGTACCATTCTTGTAGTGTTCCTCGAGGTAAGCAAACTGTTTCTTGAAATGTTCCACCGCACTGCAAAATGAATAATGCATATCTGAAAGATCATGGACGAGTAAACAAGAGTATAGTTATCAAGCAGGTCGGCCAGCTCGAAAGTACCTCGGGTACATAAAGTTAGTTGGCTCCGATCCATCCAAGTATTCTTTCAGCATCTTTGGGTGGTATTCAAGAGATTCTCTATATATGAGTTCTCGGACATCCTCTTTTGTGATCCTCCGTCTCTCGAACTCGAATTCCAACTTTGTGACAGGTTGAGCAGAGGGCTCTCTTTCAACCTTAGCTAAACCCTTAAAGTACGGATCCGCAAGTGCCTGTAGTAGTAACAACACATAAAACCATAGTTTTAGTTAAATACAACCAAACTAAAGAAAATCTAAGAAATGTAATGAACGAAATGTGTGAAGCACCTCTTCAGCTGTAGGCCGGTCCTTGGGTTCAAAAGACAACATCTTTTCTAGAAGACGAAGAGCGAGAGGATCAGCATGTGGAAACTTATGTGAGAAAGGAATAGGCTTCTTCTTCCTCATGCTGCTTAAGTATCTTCGAGCTTTCTCGTTCCTGACCTGTCAACATTCAGTGCAAGCAATTTAGCTAAAAAAGAAACAATAAACATGTGCTAAGCATTGTGGATGGAAAAGCACACTGACCCTTCCAATGGCTTCCGCAGATGGAGTTCCCAACATATCAGTCATCAGATCCAATTGATGGACCACATTTTTCCCGGGGAAAAGTGGTTTCCCTGTTAAGAGCTCTGCAAATATGCACCCTATGCTCCATATATCTATCGCCGGTGTATACTGAAGATAGGCAAAGAATTTTAAGAAAAAAGAACATTACTAAGCAAAAATTACAATCTGCAGGTGACAGCTCTGAGGACTACTATTCACAATTATAAGATACTGAAGCATTTGATGCAATAATGTATGCAAAATCATGGTCACCTTTGAGAAAAACGATCCACAGAGTTCTGGAGCCCGGTACCATCGAGTAGCTACGTAGTCCTGCGGTCATGAAGCAATAGGACAAAAGTTGGTTTCATGCCAAAAAGATTAATCATTCAAAGGTAGGCATTGGATTTACTACTCACAGTCCAGAATATCGCAGTTGGTGTATCATTAAATGCGACTCTTGCGAGTCCAAAATCACAGATCTTGAGTTTGCAATCAGCGTTTGCCAATATGTTTTTGGGTTTAAGATCCCGATGAAAGACATTAGCTGAAAGGAAGAGAACAAAACGTAAATTAAGAAAAAAACCCATATCTTCAGAAAAACCATCCAAAACTTATCCTAAGCTGTTAAAAACATTGCTAGCTTAACCTGTGTGTATATACTTGAGGCCACGGAGAAGCTGGTAGAGAAAAAACTGGTAATGCTCAGGAGTCAAATCATCATTTGCCTTAATAACCTGATGCAAATCAGACTCCATGAGCTCGAAAACCACGTAAATGTCCCTGAACTCTCTTCGTGAAGGCGGCAACAAGATGTGTTTGATCTCAACAATGTCTGGATGGCGCAAGAGTCTGAGAAGTTTGATCTCACGGAGAATGCGGGTTGCATCAGAGACATGCTCGAAAATGTCATTGATCTTCTTGATGGCAACTTTCTCTCCGGTGTGTGTATCGTAAGCCGAGCAGACGACTCCGTAGCTTCCTTTACCAATAACTTCTTCGATTCTGTATCTGCTTCCTTCACCGTATTCCGTGAAGAAATCTAATTCGACTGATGACTGAATATGCACAAACTAATGTCAGTAAAAGAGATCAAAGAAGGAACAGAGATTGGAATTAAGTATCTAAATCTGACCAAGGGAACAACTAGGATTAAGACTTAAGCTAGGGAATGATAAGATCCTAAGTAACACAAACGGATCTTAAGTCTCTCTACTCTGATTCAAATCTGAAACCTTTTTGGATATAAATTGACAAAGAGGAGATAGAAAAATTAGACCTTTTTGCGTTGATCAGGCTGCATCTTCAGCTACAGAGCATCCAAAATTACTTACGTAGACCAAACGAATCACTTCTGACACCGAATCAGTGAGCTTCGGAATCAAGCTAACGTGGAGAAATGCAAAGATTGAGATCGAATATGAAGGAGAGAATCTAATCTACAGAACTTGCTTCCTAACTTCACTGGCGAATTAAACAAAGAGCTAACAAGGCAATGTCAAAAAGCTCTAAATCCAGAATGGAACAGAATAGAGACTCAAACAAATCAGAACACTTTCGGAGACCAAAGGAGAAGCAAGTTTATGTGTGGAACAAACGAACAACTAATCTAAAAATCGTTGCTTTGACAATGAAATCGATGGATCAGAACAAGTAAGAAATAGAAGACGAAGAGAGAGAGAGAGAGAGAAAGTCGAGATGGGTAGTTTGAGAATGGGTTTCACTATTCCTCTATTATGAAGGAAGAGGAGATTCTATCTTCTTTCGATCAATCTCTGCTTACGAATCACTCTGGCCACAGTTGGAACAAACAAAAAGAAAGGAGAGAGCTTTTCAAAAGCCGAGAAGCCTTTTCACGCTTCAAAAACCTAAATAATATCTCAGAGCTTACAAGTTCGGATCTGAATCTCAATACGCGTAACGAGAACAGAGTAAGAGGTAGTAGAAGAAGAAGAAGAAGAAGAAGAAGAAGAAGAAGAAGAAGAAGAAGAAGAAGAAGGAGAGTTTCTCCTTTCGTGGAAGAGATCTAAATTCTCTATATGATGATGAACAACACAACACAACAGAACAAAAGTATTAATATGATTTTATTTTTTTTATTCTTTTTTTCTATCTCTCTCTGTGATAATTGAAAAAGCAGATAAGTGGAGTCTGATTATCCCATCTACCAAATGTCCTATTTGCCCTCGGGTTTATGGGTACTCGCGACTTTGGAGAGAGAGAACTCGCTTTTGGATAATGTCCAAACTCCAAACTCCCAAAGGGGCGAATATAAGTTTAGGTATTTTGCATAAACTATTGTTTTATGACCATCTCCAATTAATCGTTATCTGCTGCGTTATCGATCAATGATCAACAGTATATTCATTAAGATAATAGCTTTTTCGTATGAATGTTAAAATTGAAGGGAATAGCTGAAGAGAAAAATATATGGTCAAACATTATGAATTAAGTTTCAAAACCATCAAGTTATTTTAAATTTGGAATATGATTGATAATAGAAAAAATATAGCAGATCATTCAACTTTTTTTTTAAGGTATGGCATGTGTGTCTTGTACAAGATACTTGTAAATTTTGTATACGCAAAAGTTACTATGTGCGAATTTTTTCTGTTGTCTTTTACATTTTTCTTCTGAATTTCTCACTCATATGATTATTAAATACACATATGTATATAACCAAATACGCAGAAATAAGCTTTAAAATATCGAATAAATTTTAAATGATAGAGAGCCTTAATTTAATATTTTAATTAACATTAATAATTGAATATATTGTTCATTTCACATAATAAAATACTATAGTCATAAATAATCTCAAAAGAAACCAAGAGGAGAACGAAGGGTCACCGAGGAACCGTAGAAATGCTTCAGTCCATGTGCATCACATGACTTTTATTATGATGTTATCATAAAATACCAAAAAATATAAGGAGCAATAATTATCTTTCTTTTCTTATTAACTTCTAATGATTATCTCTTTTCTGCATTAATAAAATGTAATCCCTGGATTGTCACTAAAAGAACGTATTAACACCGCAGTAATGATTCATATTTAAAAGGGGCAAATAACCTTCAATGCTGAAAGATTCAAATTAGTGTAGTTGATTATTCATAATCAAATTGAATTCGATACTGGAAGTTGACAACAGGATCATTAATCAGACTTTATCACACAGAAAACGATCATTATTAACCAGCGTAGTTTGTTTTTTATTCAATTATAAAAAGTAGTGCTTAGTAAAAGATAGTGTAGTTTGTTATTTTGTTAAAAAAGGTATTAAGAATAAGTTCCATACTTGCATGAAGAAAAAATAAAAGAACGAGAGAGAGATTGTGTTTTGACTTCTGAGAAAACACACGCGCCTTCGTCTGGACAGCAAAGAGCCAGCTCAGCTTGTGGTGGACCCACAAAGACACGAACTGACTAAAATTCAGACACGTTATCCGATTCACATTCCCGGTGTAATCCACGCGCCACTTATTTCACTCGTTTCTACTAAGCCCCATACAAAATGTCCACACAGTAAGCCCACGAAAAAGCCTAAAGAAGGGTTTCAAAACAATCAATCACACAACCCCACTGAAGGCACGTGACCACTCAACCTCACTTGTTCGCATCTCCTCTCTGACCATAGCAACATCTTCCCATCTCCCTGCGTCCGCATAAACGTTCGAAAGCAAAACTTTACATCCTCCGTGAGATGGCTCAATCGCCGCCAGCTCAGCAGCTGCTAGCTCAGCCACCTCGACGTTCCGGTGAGTCCTTGAAGCCGATAACAAGATTCCCCATATGATCACATCCGCCTTCACCGGCATCTTCTTGATCATTTCTTTTGCTTCCTCTAACCTCCCAGCTTTCCCCAACAAATCAACCATACATCCATAATGCTTTATGTCTGGCTCGATCCCGTAAATGCTCTTCATGCTGTCGAAATACGTTTTACCTAACTCCACAAGCCCCGCGTGGCAGCATGCGCTCAAGACACCGACAAATGTGATGCTGTTCGGTTTGATGGGGAGAGATTGGAGATCGCGGTAGAGATCAAGCGCTAGTTTTGCATGGCCATGTGTCGCTGAACCGCAAATGATAGCGTTCCAAGGAGAGATTGTTGAGGAAGAAATGTTCTTGGTTTGACGGAAAACGTTTAGAGCGGTTTCGATGCTTCCACATTTGGCATACATGTCGATTATAGCAGCGGTTAGATTGTGGTCGGGTGGGATTGAGCTACGGTTTAGATACTCGTGCGCTCTGATCCCTTCTTCCAACGATCCTAGCGACGAAATTGCAGAGAAAACACTCACCATTGTGATTGCATCTGGTTTTACTTGGCTACTACTGATCATTTCCCGGAAGAGATGTAGAGCTAACTGAGGCGAAAGACTCTGCGCGTAACCCGAAATCATAGCATTCCATGAAAAGATATCTTTATCTGGAGTCTGATCAAACACTTCCCTAGCCTGCTCAACCATTCCATTCTTCACAAATCCTGCAATCAACGCGTTTCTCGACGCAATGTGGTCGGTAACGCTCGCTTCAAACTGTCGAAGCGCGAGTTTCATGTTATTAGAGACGGCGTAGAAATGTATGATCGTTGCTTGTATGAAATCATAACAATCGAAACCGGTTTTCACGATGGTGCCATGAAGTTGCAAACCCTTGAAACTGCTTGCTAAACGAGCTGAAGCAGAGAGAAGATCCACCATCATAACTTCACTAGGTTTCATTCCACGGCGCAGCATCTCCGTGTAGAAAACAACAGCTTCGTCAAGCTGATTCTTTCGAAGACACCCATCAATCATGGTGCCCCACGACACAATATCTTTCTCAGTAATCAGATCAAACAATTCCTTAGCCTGTTCGATAAGTCCAGCTTTCGAGTACCCATTTAACATCACGTTCCAAGTAACTAGATTTCTCTCATGCATTCCATCGAACAACTTCCGAGCATCCTCCAAACATGTGCATACACAATACATATGCAGCAAATTCGTCGAAACAAACACCCTATCGTCAAGACTCAACCTAATTGCCAAACTCTGCAACATCCTGCAGTCCCAAATCCCACCCAAATGTGAACAAGCGGATACAACAGTGGCTAACGTCACTTCGTTTATCATAATCCCATAATTTCTCATCTCTCTGAAAAGCTCCATCGCTTCACTCCACCGATCGCTTTGAGCGTAACCTTTAATCAAAGTAGAATACGAGACGCAGCTCCTCTCAGGCATTACGTCGAACAGCTTGAGCGCTTCCCCGAGTCGACGTGATCGAACATACCCATCGACCATAATATTAAACGAAGCAGAATCAAGCTTCGTGTGGGCCCTGAAAACAGATTCCGCATCGGACAAGACACGGCATTTAGCGTACATGTTAAGGACGCTATTGCAAATGAACCCATTAGAATCGAAACCGGATTTCAAGACACGGCAATGTAGCTGTCGGCCACCAGTGACGTCATTACTGGTGGCGCATGATCCAAGAGCTGAGACGAGAGCTCGCTCAGTATCGGGACTCTCGCCGCCGGAGAAATCGAAGTTGGTCGGGGTCGGATGTCTTCGAATGATCGAAGCTGAGAAACATCTCGCCTGCTGAGGAGAAAAGACCCGACAGCGACCAGACCAGATGAAACGATTCGATTTGGTCATAAGAGACCATGAGATCAAAGCCCTATAAAGCTCGAGGTTTTATAGTTTACTACACATCTCTCTCGTCTTCTAACTCATATATAGGTTCGTTCTCGCGGTTTTGTTCAGAAAAAGAAAAAGAAAAAACAAAAACAATATTTTATGCATTTAACTTTTGATCATTCACAATTCACATTGACATTTTTTCTGCGTGTATAGACATATAGTTGTCACAGAGGAAGTGTTCAAGACATTTCTTGTTTCAGGGATTAACTCTATAGGGAAATGGGAACAAAATCAATAATTTATAATTTCCTCTTAATCCTAAACGAATGTAATCCGAGAAGAAGAACCTGCAATTGTTTATCTGCAACTTCAACATTTTAATGTGATAACATGTATGATTTGGAGAAATCTTGGATCAGCGATTGTCTACGCATCCCTTTACAGCTAATTTTGCCGGCAATCTGCAGAGAATAGAGCACATTAACTGAGCATGACAGATCAAAGAAAGTAAGATACACAACAGAAGATTGAAAATCATAGACTTCTCACAGCTAATCAAAATGGAATACTAAAAGTCTAAAAGCTTTAAGCAAAGCACCGGCAGACTAGTATTTATTACAAGAAAACAAGGAGTGTTTCTTCGATGGTAGGGCAATAAGCTAGACATAAGCTACCCATATTATAAATGTAAGCCTAGCTTGTGGAACCAATTCTCAACGCTGAAAAGGCATGTTCATGGCAAATTGTGAATAACTCCTTCTGCGCCTTCTGACTCACCCATTACTTCGTATAATCTAAATCTAAATCTAAATCCTAAAGTTTAAACCTTTTTGGTATCTCATTTCAAGTTGAGCTAAAATTACAATGAAGATGATTAAAATTTACATAACTACTTACAAAAATGAAACTGGGGAGACTTCGAATCACAGCTGGGTATACGATCCACATGTTACGTGATAATGGCTGCATGTGCGTTAACTAATCTAAACCAATATAACGGTATGGTGATATATAAGGCCACGAGACAAAACATTACATCAAACAACTAGAATCATGTTCAATTGTTTCCCTTTCCATTCTCAGAAGTAAGATATTCCAATCTAATTAAAACTGTAAAGCAAAACGTTGCAACGCATAACCACAGAACTACTTATATACGATCCACAAGTCGACGGTTCCTGTCCATCACTACAACTGAATAATCAAGCCGCATAAACCTACGAATTCACTCGTCAACAGACATGTTCAATAGTAATCAGGCTTGAACTATTCAATGGCACCAAACACGTAGCAGGAACAAGACTAATCAGAAGTGCATAAACCTATAGTCACGCTAGCCACCAAGTTCCAAGTGATCAATGTGGCCAAACATTCAAACACAATGCAAGAACAGAACACATTACAAAAACATCTTAGGAGAGACTTTGGTTTTAAAAAAAAGGGACAATCTTTGACTTACTTTTTATGACGACGGCTTCTCTTAGGTCCCCAACCTTCGAGCTTAGCAAGGGGACAACCACACCTTGACCGGAAAAGCAAAACAGCTCGACCATTAGACGGAGCCATCTTCCTCAGCTCAGCTCTCAAACACTCGTAATCAGGATTACTCTCGCTACCTCCTTTCCAAGGCAACCGATCAATCTCCTTCCCCGTTGCCGACTTAACGCATTCCTCCGTCTGAAGCTGCAAATCAAACTCCATAGCTTTCTTCAACCCTTTGCATTTCGGGTTACGGCACTTCCTCGATCTCGAACCGCAGCACAAGTCGAGGAACGCAATAGACGCCGCGAAGAAGACCGCGAAGACGAATAAAAACGACGCCGGAGAGATACCGGAGTGATGATCTTCATGGTCGTGATCGGAGGAGAGGAAGAAGATGAGAGGGAGGAGAGAAGAGAAGGAGAGGGCGATAGAAGGGAAATGAGAGGAGAGGAGAGTCAAGGAGTGGATTAGGTAGGAGAAGTAGGAGGAGATGAGGAATGCGCCGGAGAAGAGGACCAGGATTAGGATTAGGATGTCGAGTGTTGCTGATGGAGAATGCTTGCAGGGTTGGAAGGAAGAGGAGGTTGAGTTTTGGTTAGCGGCGGATCTAGATGCTGCGGTGGAGGAAGGTCGCATGCTGGTGGTTTCTTCAAGGAGGAGATGGAGCATGTTACGAGGACGAACGATGCCCTCCTTTACATATAAACTCTCCTCTGTGTATGTATACATTTTTTTTGGCAATTGAATTAAAATTTTGTATAAATACTGGGAAAATAATGCAAAGTCACGAGGGAAGTTACCTATAAATTAGATATACTGAAACATTTTGGAAAACTATTCTTTTTTTTTTAAAAGACAAAAAACAATAATAAAGTGGCCGACACTGGTCGACCGGTAGAATTGTACGACGAAATTGACAAAAGAATAAAGTTAAAACATTTGCATTGACAAATTTGTTGCCCATTATGTGGTTCAAAAAATAAAATAGATTGTCAAATGAATTGATGATTTTTAATCTATTTTACTCTCGGGAATATATATATTAGATGTTAAGACAAGGTCTTAGAGTTTTCCTTATCAGTTAGTTAGTACTTTGACGTCTTCTCTTTTCTTCCTTGTGCTTTTTCTTTTTGACATATGTTACATGTACTTCAATGTCTTGTTTTCATTGTAAGTCACAAATTGTGACACAATATATGATACTTAAATTTTTATTTTGAAGTTTCATTTTCAGAAATCCATACAAATCGCATACGGGAAGATTTTGAATTCCATCGGACATTTAATAATTGGGTCCCTTCTTTAGGATTCGAGTTTTATTACATTGACAAAACATAAATGTGAGTTCATCTATTTATTTACAAAGAGAAAATCGGAATGTGATCTCCGGCGTTGTGACAATCCAGGCTGACCAAATTTAACAAGAATAAACCTGCCATCAAAGAACTAAACCAAAAACCGGTATCAACAACAACGTCATGCGTTCAAGAATCAAAACCAAATCAGGAATCACGCTACAACCGTTCGTCAAAAGGATATTTAAGACCAATAAAAGCAGAAGAGAATAAATATGTTGATTTAAAGAGAAGCCTTTGTACCTTTCCGTTCATAGCTTCCACAGCCAACTGTGCGTCCTCCTTTTTGTTAAACCAGACATAGCCATATCCTAGAGACTGCCGAGTCCTTTCATTTATGATTATTTTTACTGCCAAAAAAATAGTGCTGCACGGTAAGAAGATAATATCGTGCTGGTTTCTTACTGATTCTTTAACCAAGCTAACCTAACGATGATACTCTTAATGCTTTAAATGCTATATCTGCAGGTAGGTTTCATATGTTATTCATAAACTGACTCACTAGCCGCAACCTTTGCCTTACCTAATCGCCCTAGCGTATGTTTCACAGGTACATGTTCTCAACCGAAAAAATAGAATATCATTTACAGTTCAATTGAAAAGACCTCGAAACGATGACGAAGTATCGTTTACATTGGCAGGATTTGATGCTTGTGTCCTATGTTAGTCATTGATTCGCTGATTAATGAGAGAGTTATAGTGGTTTCCTACTTTAACAACAGGAATTCA
The DNA here is from genome assembly GCA_000411075.1 of Sisymbrium irio. Lineage (NCBI taxonomy): Eukaryota > Viridiplantae > Streptophyta > Magnoliopsida > Brassicales > Brassicaceae > Sisymbrium > Sisymbrium irio. The sequence continues at coordinate 212,968 of KE153929.1, forward strand.
GTATGTCCTCATTTGTTTCTCTATACAGCCAATAAGAAGTAAAAAAGCAGAAAACGCTTTTGCAAATCAATGGTTCTCATTAGCTCATAATCAGCACCTACTTATCCGATCCGTATCAGAGCTTCCATTTCCTTTGCTTCTAATCCACACCACTGTTGTGAAATCAAAAGCACATATCTTCCATCCTCTACCTTAGTTTTGATTCAGACCATCCATGCCTCGTGGTAACAAAACCTTCACCATCATCAACTGTTCAAATACCACAAGTCGTGCTCTTAATCAAAGCCAAGATAGATGACGAAAGATTATATGCTTTTGATATCGTCAGTGGTCCACATCAAAAGCAATGGAACCTTTGATACCATTGCATTGTCTCAGTGTCATTAGCTTTAAGAGAAACCACTGAATTTGCATTAACAACTTCTCTCCCGTGTGGACTTCCTCAACTTCATTCGACTTAACACTCACAACTCAATCTCATTAGCCTAGCAATTGTCTAAGAACGTGTAACATATTGACTCTATTCAATATATGATTCCTCGTGCATACGAATCCTAGTGGAAACTCATAACGTGAGTGATTCCAGAAAAGAAACAGAGTGAGTTACACGAGAGAGAGAGAGGAGGCTCACCATTGCTAACTTCTCCAAACTCGGAGAAGACCTTTCTTAAACGCCCTTCGCTCACTGAATCCGGAAGCCCTGTCAGTTATATTTGAGTTATTACTTATCGAAGAGGAATATAATTTTTATTTAAATGAGGAAATCATATAAAAAATACCCTTAACGAAAAGCGACGAGCTTGAAGTAGAAGTAGAGGGAGAAGATGCTTCTCTGGTTCCGTCGTCCCGAAAATCTCCGGCGACACAGTTGACTGTCCAGAGATGAGAGCGTGGTTTGCTTCTTGCAGTATGGAATAACGAAATCAAAGGATATCTGAGGGTTTTCGCCGTCGGGTAAGAAATTGCTCTCGAGTTTTGAGATGTTCCGAGGAACGTAGACTGGAAATTTGGGAGAGAGGTAGACTGAGACAGTGCCATCTCCGTCGAGTTCGTCGTCGCCGAGAATCTCTTAAGACTTCAACTCCTTTTTATGTAGTTCATACCTCAGTTTCTTCGCTTGTTTATTTAGTTTGGGCCTAAATTTCGGCCCATTAGTTTACCCGTTATACTTACTGTGGATTTAGAGCCTAATCTGTCCACCCAAGTAAGGTAAAGCCTATCAAAGTTTCTTCATGCAACTCATAAACTAGCTCTAAGTGTACTTTTGAATTGCTTGCTACTCATGTTTGAGATGGAAAAGGACCAAAATAAAACTCAAAGGTATCTGCACTTTGTTTTATGAGTAGGTCATCAACTGCACCAGCCCAAACTATCAAATAATATGTTTTTCAGTTTTTTAAAAAGAACTGTTTTGTATACATTTTTGGTCTCTGAGTGTATAAAAGACCTACTGTTGATTTCAAGTTGTTTTTTGTCAGCTAATCTTTAATGAGTGCAAGTTCGAGTTAGTGGTCTGATTTTCATTTATAAATTCGCTAAACAGTTTCAAAAAATTTTAAATTTAGATTCAATCGCATATCATTTTTCTGTTTTATAATAAACATTTGGAATAACTACCTTAAGTAAAAAAAAAAAAAGACTATGCAGAATAGGGATTGATACACTAATTTATAATTGTATTTTTTTTAAAAAACAAGACCAATTAATTTAATAAATAAAGCCAATTAATATAAATATATATATATATATGTCCATATAATTGTATAGTTGATTAAAAAAAACTTAAAACATTAGTTAGTCATGTATTACTACATTTATCTTCGTTTTGATTTACAATATACATAATACTAAATTTATGAATTTATCACATGTATGACCATCAGTTTTGTAATCTTTTTGTAAGTCCTTACATATTATAGCATCTTGAATATTGTTTGAGAGAAGTAACATCAAACTAATGTTTTAACATTAGTAATGTACCAAAAAAAACATCAAACTAATCCACTCAAAAGATATTTATAACCACATTTTGTTAACTTTGATAATGGATAAAGATATTTGAATCGTGACTACTGTATCTTCAGCGGCTATTGTATAGAATACTAAATATATCGAAAATGTATATATCTCTATATTAAGTTATCCTCGGTCCTCTAGGGAAACAGTTTATTTTTGTTATTATCCAAAATTAAGATTCGCACTTACTATTTCAGCTGCGCTAATTAGCGATGTGGTTTCCATAATTACATGATAACGGCATACTTCCACCAATACCAAGTGAGAATAAAGATTAACAACTTGACTAATGAACACAACTAATCATTAATTAATCATTGCCATAACTTTGTCTTTAAATTTCAAAGGTGATGAGACTAAACTGACTAATGCATGCATCTTTCCGAATAACTGTTTTTGTGTAAATTATTCTTCGATAAATAATTCATATATAAAGTATAGCTTTAATGACTGATATGAAAGTACGTAGAAGTGGAACATACTTTACTTGGCCTAAACAAAACTGAGTTAGTCAAATCACACGATGACAATAAAACATATACAGAATAAACACATGGATCCACTTAATAAAATGAAAATAATTCAAAAATGCCCGTTGATATTGAGTTGTTATTCTTTGACGACACGCATTGATACAAAGCTGTAAGATAAATAAAGTAATAATCGAAATGTTGAAAACATTATTATGTTAATGAAAAACAGCTTGTGGCGCGAATACATCTAACGTGTAGACAGAGCTAATAATTGTGGCATTCCAAAAAAATTAAGCAACTTGCCTAATGGGAATAGTTTTTGACATCCATCGCACATTTTAGTTCAATTTGTATAAATTTACGATATTTATACTCTCTAACAAACGCAATTTAGTTATGAAAATGATAAATTTATTTTTTATATTATTAATGGATAAGTCAATTTTAAAAAACTACATTAAAACTTATTATTTCTTAAAATTATTATTAAATATGTTTGATAACATGTTTATTTGAGTTGACTTATTATTAAATAACTATTAAAATTTATTTAAAATCTTATTGTTGCTTACTCTCAAATAGATATTTTAAATGGTATTCCCACAAATCTCTCAGATTCTTTAAAATCTGAAATAAAAAATAAAATCATTATTTTTTAAAAGACATTCATAATAAAAAAAATATCATGAAATTTAATAGTTATTTATTCTTTTATCACATTTCTTCAGTAAGTTTAATACTAGTTTAGGATTTAAAATTTATTAATTTTGATTTACAAAAGAAGTTTGGTTAACATTACTAAATTTTAAACAAAAATAAACCAAAAATGAAACCAAATTTTTTTAAATCAAATGTTTTAAAATTAAACTTGCATAAGCACGTATCTTCTATAAACCACACTTATTATATTGCATTATGCATATTAAAATTAAGAAGTTTGGTTAACATTATTAAATTTTAAACAAAAATAAACAAAAAAAAACCAAAATTTTTTAACTAAATTTAAAAAAAAAAAAAACTTGCATAAGCATGTATCTTCTATAAATCACACTTATTAGATTGCATTATGCATATTAAAGTTATTCGTTTTATTCGTGATGAACTTTATCGATCTTAAATACCCATATAACGGTTGAGAAAATATCTATGCTATTTTGTACAATCCAACTAAAATCTAAATTTCTATTACCAACATAATTAGAAATATTGTAATTGTATTTACCATTCTTTCACATGTAATTGGATAGTTAGAAATTTAATTAAGTAGAAATTTGGTAAACAAAATTCACCATAATATTTGATTGATAAGAAATCTCCATCTGAATGGAAATTTTCCATCAAATCATAATCAGTGGTGTATTATTAAACTACCAATATTCAGCTTTTGGTTTCATATCTCCTAAAAAACAATTTACCAACAAAAATATCTCCTAAACGAAGTGTATGAATACACAACGTGCATGTTCCTTTGGATTTGAAAGTGGTTACTTCCTTGTTACAATCTATTATTTTATGCCGAGAAATTTTACTTGTCTCTGGTCGAAACAGAACCGAGTTTTTTATCAAAAAGAAAGTTGATTATCAAACGTACAACGAACTCGGATCCATCAGCGTTGAAACAACAATTTAACAGATTCAAGCACACAAATGCATGGGTGTCACTCTAGCCTGCTTTTGAACGTAACAATTACTGAAAACTAACGTGGTAACAATTTTAAAGATTTGTAAAACTGAAAAAGATAGTTCGACACATAAGTATTCCAATTATATATATGTCGATACGTTTATTACTTCCCCATGAATACTAACTAATCCCTTGAGATTAACCAAAGACACATAAGGTATATGAAACTCCTTGATTATCAGTTAAGCTGCTCCATTCCAACATATCATTTGAAAAATGAAAAAAAAAAAAATTCCGAAACTCGGTGGTTCACTTGCATATATTTGACTGTTGTTCTTTTTGAAAAGGTGGATGCAAGCCAAAATCAATTTTTATTATAAGAAAATATTAATTTTGATTTCGATCTATGATTGTGCCAATTTAAAAGAAAAATTTACATTCACTCTAAATTTATACGCATATAGTATTACAAACGCAAAGCCATGCTAGTATGTCGGAAAAAAGGGCGTGCTAATTTTATAGTTGCGGGGATGAAAGAGATGGGGAAGGTTCGTGGCGGTGGGTAGTGGGCATCAACTCAAACAAGAATCTAGTTCTTTTTTTTATATCAGTTCGTCTATATGAAAATGTAATTTTCGTATGGACAAAACTGATGATGTAAATTTATTTCTAATATGTTCAACAAATAACGCAATTGAAAAATACGTTGGTCTTATCCAGCATATAAATTTCAGCAGCAACCCGCCGGAAAATATAATAAACAGAGCAATTTATATATAAGAAATAATCACTTCACAGCCGTTTGATTGGATTATTTAACCACATGATGTCACAAACTGTGGACCCAACACATATATCGGACGGCAATCCGCCGTCAAAAAGGTAGGGTCCATGTCCAACAAGACTCTTTGTTTTTTGTCCGTTGGATCCTTATTCTTTTTGTGCAAAACCGCGTTGACCAGCGACCTCTTGTCTTAACTTATAAAAACCTAGACTATCCACCGTATAACCGTACACTATTCCGCACCACATCCTAGCTAAGTACTAAACCGGAACGAAAGGGAAACCTGTCAAGCATCCGCCCCGCGCGTGCACTTCAATCCCCCCTCAAAACTGATTCCGTTAACCGCAACACACACTTGTTTAAGTAACATAGTAAAAAGGTCATCTTCTTCCGACAGTGACCCATATCACCACGTGGCATTATCATAGCTCTATCCCTTTTCGACCACCCTTGCCACGTGGCACTATTATGGTCTTTTTCTTGAACTTCCCTCTTTTTTTTTTATTTCCCCACCATATCCGTTGCTCTTCAGTTTTCACCGCGAAATAGCTGCCACAGCGGCTGGAAGCGGCGGAACGG
>KE153929.1:218745-233186 GCA_000411075.1 Sisymbrium irio
GAAGTGGTGATCGTCGCTGTAATTAAGAAACCGATCGACGGCGAGTGCGCTAGGGCGAGCCACCATGTTCTCCCAAGCCTCGTCGGCTTCTTCTCCTCGCCGGAGAAAAACCTCCGTCGCGTTGATACGGTGCATATTCCACTTCCACTGCTTGTAAAGCCTCTTAATCTTCAGAAATTGGCGAGACGCAAGTAAACAGTTGTTCTTCTTGATATTCTCAATGGCTGTCTCAAGAAGCTTCGCCGTCGTCTCCGCTGGATAATTACGCATTTCCGCTCGGAGAAATTCGTCGAGCTCTGGAACTCCGATTGCACGGCGTATTCCAGCAGAGTAGTCCGATGACGAGGGATCGAAGATGCGGCGAACCTCGTCTACGAGTCCCATCTCGACCATCTTATCTACTCGGTCAGAGACAAACGAGTGTAAAACCTGTCTGTCGACATCAACCCACAAGAAGCAACAGTTGTACCTTAACCGAAAGTCAACGCAATTGTTGACCAAAGCCTCTATGTAAGAATTAGAGCCACCGGCTATGATCGGGACACGGTCTTTCTCGGCGATAGATTCAACGGCTCTTATTGCTTCCCTTTGAAAATCATCCGCCGTGAAATCCTCGTAAGTGTTTTCGACGGTGCCGAGGAGGTGGTGAGGAACGCCGAGGCTTTCTTCAGGAGTGACTTTGTTGGTGACGATGTCGAGACCTTTGTAGACTTGGATCTTGTCGGAGTTTATAATCTCTGCCGGAAACCGAGTTGCAAGGTCGATGGCGAGACGAGACTTTCCGGTTCCTGTGGCTCCCATGACGAAAATGACCTTGTCTTTTCGCCGGAAGTACGGAACGTCGACCATGTTTAAACCGGCGGATATCCCTTGGAAATTCAACAATGGTTGAATCACTTGTCTTAGATTCGTCATGCATGGCTTCATTCTTATAAAAATGCCTTAGAAGACTTCCCCCTGCTGGATTAGTTATATAATTATTATTTTTAAGACAGATCTATTTAGAAGCATAATAACATGCAGTAGATTCGTTTGAGGTCAAAGAGAGAGAGACACCGTTTCCCGGATAATACTACTAACCTTGGAGTCGCTTGTTTCCCGGAGCACTGTCTCTTCCCTGTCAATCGATATTGGATTATATTCAATCTCTAATCTATGAAGAAATCGAAATAACGTAAGAATTTCTTTTATTTAAAATGAAAATGCGAGGATAAGGCAAGTATCAAGATTCTAGGCTCAGGTGTGATAGTAACATATGCTCTCAAGTCTTAACGAAGCTATCTTGTTGCTCTCAACGAGCATGTGTTGTGGAGGAAGGATCGGGACTTTGGAATTTATAGCTGCCTGGAGCTGTGTTATAAAGGGACGTGCTGTTCATTTTGGTTACAGTATTTTACAGACACTTGCACCATGACACGTGTCTCGTAATGATAGCTATATAATCACATCTTCACTGAGAATCATTAAGTGTAATTAATTTGTTCGGTCACCAATTAGTATAACGCGAAAAACAAAAACAGAAAAAAAAAAACACAAGTAAAGGAACAAAGGAAGTACTGGACTTTAAGCGGTATTCTGTCGTCCGATAAAAAAAAAGTCTGTTCAACAACGACGGTGAATCTAACTCTTATGGAAACAAACAACTGTTGGTAATTGTCCTGTTTTCTACTCGGCTTTAACACAACACTGTTATCTCATATTGTATTGTCGTATACTGATCGGTGTCTACAATTTCACTGGGTTTCCCCTAACGAATAGCTTCTTGCCGCACCGTCAAATTTTGGGGATTGATCAAATGCAATGGTTTATTAATACAATATAGGTGTAGTTGTTAATTGTTATATATGATTGGTGTCAAAGTTCATGAGCTGGTAATTGTGTAGTTTATATATTATAGATGGCAACAAAAAGAATATTAATAATATTTCTTTTTACGTTTTTTGTTGTAAGTTATACATTCCTAATACATCCGGCAAGATAAATAACTTTCTAACGTATTCGTCTTGAACGGAATCTCATGGTTGGATTGAAAATTATCGTTCAGAATACCATATAAAGATATACAACTTTTCTCCGCAAAACTAACTGATAATAATAGGTAAGACTCTTCTGCTTTTTATATAGATCATGTTCCCTTAGTAAAACTATTACGGTTCAAATATTATGAACGCATCAAATGTTATTCAATTTTGTGATCAATGGTATGAACGTATAAAATGTTATTCATATATATTTTGTGAACATATATAAGAAAGTGATTCTAATTCATGTTTGATCGAACCTTACCATTATATAAAATTATAAGTATAGAAAACTAATTTCAAAGTTAGTGGAATCAACTAAATTATATTGGTGATGCGATTTTTGAGCCGAATAAATTAAGGTCTCGAAGCTTTTTTATTTTTGGCTTTCGGTTTTAGCCTTTTGCTATTTGGCTTATATATTCCCTAATACCAGTTTTGCTTTGTTAATTGCCACTAACTCTGGCTACTTAATTAAAATGTCAAAAATATACATTTTATGGGTGTTTACTGTTTAACAGATTTAAATGTCTGAATAATAACAACCTTTTAAGTTATTTAATCGAAAGCTGTGTTTTCTTATGAAATTGAATGTATCTAAAATTAAATAAGATCGTTCAAAATTCTTGCAATCTAGCTCTCGTATTTTCTAAACTAAGGGAGGAAACAGACTTAAAACCAAACCGACGACTGTATTGGATATCTAGAAAAGATCACTAACATTCGAAACCTAAAATATTCTTGCACATCTATCTTGATAAGAGAAACTAATCATAATAAAATTATAACTTGCATGTGTGAGTGTCCTTATCATTAGACAAACATAGATTATATGATGAATTCAAGTTAGTGGTTGGACTAAATGTATATTGATTGGACGTTTAGTGAATGGAATAAATTAAGATATCATATTGGTTTAACCTCTAACGATAAAATTGATGATGTATAATGTCGTCCATTTCTAAAAAAGATATATATTTATTGAGTTCAAATAAAATTATAATTACATACACGCTTGGTCTATAAACAATACAGTATGTCCTAAAAATTATATTGAATTTTCTATGGCCTCGAAAACAACCAAAAGCCTTCTCTAAGGTCAGACTTTGAGATTTGATAGGCTATTGACCACGTCGAGTTTTTTTTCTTTTTTCAAGGAACTCTCTCACGTGGGTCACCACTATATAGAATATAACAAAATTAATATGTAAAATATAGATGGTTGGTGTCTCGTACATAATATTAGCTTGAACTAATTGTTTTGTTGTTAAACTGGCTAATACATAATGTAATTAACAAAAAAACTATATGAGGAATCAAGTCAAAACTATATTAAACCAGTATTGTTTGCAAAAAATAAGAACCTAGCTAGTTCTATGAGGAATCTCAATTTTTTAGCAAACTCTAAAATTTAATAGTTTAAATATATATGCTAATAGATAAAATATTGTATTTTGCACTGTGAAATTATAAATATGCATAGTGTTAAAGCAGTGAAAGTATTGCACAAAATATTCTAAATATGACATGTATGGTCGGAATAGGGTTGACGTAAGGCTGAAATATACTTTTAATGAATTTAAATCGGTTGACCAAAGAAAAAAAGATCAAACTGACAGAAATTGTATAATTCCAAACAAAAAGTGGAACTGGTTATTAGGAAAGATGATAATAATAGTATATACTTTAGCTTTTATTACGCAATTGTTGTATATTTTAAGAAATAAATATCGATTTTAGTTATTGTACAATGTCAACAAACAAAACCAAAATGATGGTGTAGTTTCAAATAAAGTATTTAAACAAACAAAATGGGTATAGTCAACTTAAGCGAAAAGAAATGGCTACTGGATTCCTCCATAGAAAATAAATAATTGTAATATTTTATAAACTAAAAATTATGATGGCCACAAAAAACATTATGTTGGCCATAACTTGTGATCTTTATGTTATTTTATTTAATTATAATTTACTTTATGTGTTAATTACTATAGATCTATATTTAAACGTCCATCATGGCATCATAAAACTAAAATATAAAAAACTGTTATATTATAGTAGTAGCAATCACTATCCACGAGGTGACAACAATTTGAGGGATCTATCTACTTTCAACAAAGTTACGAGCAACGGAATTTGCTTTCTTTCAAAACAAAATTTGTTCGATGCGCTAAAAACTCACTAATAATATCGATTGATATTACAAGACGGTAGATTACTGATAGTTGTTATAAACTTATAAAGAAAATGGTTATTGTCATACAAAGGAAAATTGCTAAAAAGTATCCACAAAAATATAAATTATCAGATATAAATGAACGTTTACCAAATTCCATTATAGAACATTTTAATTTGTACATACAAAAATAAATTATACCAAAAAATCGCACATATTTGTGATATCTTATTAGAAAAACGTATTTGTGATATTATATTTTTTTATTAACACAAATATTTTATCCAAAGAGAAAAACTTAATTTATGATGCTTAACACAGCAAACCTTTAAAAATGAAAAGAAATTTGTATAATAACTCATAAAACTGAAATCTATATAATAAAATTATTATACGAAATATTATACGTTTGGTTTGGTTTATTGTTTTTGGATGATTTACGTTTTCTATTTTTTTCAGATTAAATTGTAATAGTTTAAGGGTCTTTTGTTGTCACCCAATCGTACAAATTCAACATTCAGTGACATATTTCTGTCACAGATTTGAATTATAGTTGTTAAAGTATAAATCTTAGTATAAAAATATCCATTGAAATATAAATTAAAGATCTAAAACAAAGTAAAATGTATGATGAAAATGAAAATATTAACTCAAATTCTAATAGCAAATTAAAATTTATCCTATTTAAGATGAAAAATATAGTAAATTTACATGGTTAGACTTGAAATTAACTATTGGATGAATTGAAGAGTTAAAAAAAAATACTTTGATTAGATGAATTAAATGTAATAATATTAAATTTGACGAAGTTCATATTAGAATTAAATATTATTTTATACTGTAAAAAATACATAATAAAAAGAATTCATAATTACTTTAGACCTTTAACTAATTATCTCAAAAAAACTTTCTATTTGTTTTTTTTACTTTAATTATTGTAGAAAATTGAATCGATAATATTTCAATTGTATATTTTTTATTTTCTTTTTTATATTCTCATTTTTAAGTCATTTCTCTTCTTAAAACCTAATCTTTACATATTTTTAAAAAGAAATTATCCAATTTTTTGGGTTAAAATATAAATTTTCGTTCAGCTAGTGTAGTTTATTTTGACATTTGTACTACAAAAACTATTTCAATTCATTATTTAACATTTTAGTCGAAAATTTTGTTTCATTACTTATTATAGTTAATACTCGGATTGACTATAAAAACCTTACACATGTTACCTAGGTTACCTATTTTCCGTAAGAAAAAGGCGTCCGTACACTCGTAAAAAGAAGCACATTTTTGACATTGATAGCTTTTTATTCTCTTGGAATTTTCTTTTTCTTGTTCCTAAGCTTTAGTTTTTCTTCTTTGGTAGGGGCCAATGCCGAGGACTTACCAAAACTCACGCGAAAAAAAAAAATTGATTCGGTTCGACAGGAGTAGTATTACAACTATCAAAATTTTATAGAAAAAGAAGAAATTTATTCAAATTATTAAACTAGAGTGCCCTTTTTAAAAATTAAAAATATTATCATGGTCCAAAGTGGAGATAGGGTTTCTCGATATTTTATAACATTATTTGGGCCTATAAACTATAAAGGCATACGAATAAATACACATACAAGCAGACAAATTAACTAATACATAGACTATGAACAGAATGAACAAAAAATTTAATTATAATTAAGGTATTCCTGACGAAACTCAATTAGAGAAAATAGATACATGATCAAAAATTGTAGATGGTTTAGATTGTAATTTTGTTGTAAAAATCTAATTAATTTTTATAACAATTTTTTGGGACATATGCACAACACTATATATGCAGGCCTGTATTTCGAGGAAGAGAGTACTGGTTTTAGCTAGCAAAATTCGATAGAACTTATGTCGTAAAAATGGAAGTTAGAAAATTTAGAATTTAGCCAAAACTAGCCAGCTTAGCGATAGAGCTTTGCAAGTGTCGGGTGCGTCTCATGAATGCCAGAAGTATTGTTCCATGGTGATTAATTCACAATCTCACGTTTTGATGTATTTAGTATTTTGTATTAAATAATGATACGCAAAGAGGTGGAGATTGTGATGCTTTGATTGAAGATTAGAATCAGTAGATGTATTTTAGAGCATAAAAGAGTGCTTTTCTACATGTGTAGTCATTTGCAAATGATTAATCGACCACACAGTTGCATTCAGAATCATTTTCCCTCTCCCTCTCTCTTCACTTTTGTAAAAAGTAAATTACACCCATTATTTTGGATTTGATAGGGTATTCGATAATGGACTTTGATATAATATAGAAAGAAATACGTTATGGACATAGTTAGATTCGGACGCAGGTAGCATTTATATTCACTCCTATTCGTGTTTGAATTGAATGAATGTTTTCATATTTTAAGAAGATCGTTGCAGAGTTTTGCCCTCAGGCTTTTATTTTTATTTTGAAATATGCATAATAAAGTTTGTTTTCAATAAACAATGGATCAAGTTTAATTTATCCATTTATCTGCCGAGTGTTGATCTAGGCTCCTTAAATGGTAAAACATTCTTCTTTTGATCACCAGTATTTTTATCGCAATATCATTGTCGTCAAACTATCGTTTTATATTAGTAACAAAAACAAAAATTTCTCGTGCCATTAGCTATTAGATTACTCAAGACAAAAAACCAATAGTCCACTAGCTAGGGGATTAATAAAATTAGTTCTGATTTTTCTTAGAGCCCTTATAATGAAATCTGAATCAGACATTTCGTTTTGTCGGAAGGATTCGGCCTCGCATTTATACGATTATAAGTCAGTAAGAGAACCCTTTAAATAATCATAACGATTTTCAATTGGAAAATAAAACTCTACCTAAAGTCACTAGTCGATACTTAGTCGCCATTATCATTTTTCTTCAGCTTTTGTTGCCATCTTGGAAATCTCATTCGTCCCTATAAAACTTAGTTATCGTCTCCTATTGAAGTACAAACTGGGCGTATGAACAAAATATAACAAAAATGCACGTCTGTATTATTTGAAGCATGTAAATGATCGAGTTATAACATATAAAAAAACTGGAAGGATTGATAAAAAAAAAAACGGAAGGCAAGTCATGTCGGAGGCATTTTCGTGTCAAAGGGATGATGCGCTATTAAAACTTGACAACTCTATTATTGGGCCTTTAGTGACATAATATATATTGGGCTTTCCAGAAGGATTTATACATTGTAATTATTGGGGCTACTAAAACAATTTCTAGGTTTTTTTAGGCTTTCGTATTGATTAAGGAAGATCCTAACAATTACTAGTCACATAATAACTACTTACCACATGGCTCTACATATATATAAATTTGAAGTATGGTGATTCATTCATGACTTATATGAAGAACACAGATATTAATTAAAAATTTTGAAGCATCAAAGTAATATAGTTATAGACCTTATGGTATGATGTAAGTGAAATTGTAAACCGAGTTAAGTTGGCATTTAGTGCTTGAGCGCATGATAGAGGTGTTTTTTTTTCTTTTTTTTTTGAAACAGAGGATGTATATTCTAAATTATATCATTAGCCATCATAATTGAGCTTTAGACTAAACTACGTGTTATATGTTAACGTAAAACATATTGAAACGCAAATCAACAAAAGTCCGACATGTATGCCAACGACTTCCTTCAGCCACGCGGGTGACGGCGCGTGCACACTCACTCGCTGTAATTTCCTTTCATTTTGTCTCGAATTCGGAAAAAAACGAATCTGAAAACCGCCGCGGAATTCCTGAAGATGTCTCTCCCGCTGCCTTCTCCTTCCGGCGCTGCTGCTGCTGCGGCGTCGACATCGGGATCATCGTCTTCTCAAGCAACCGCCACGTCTTCCTCCACGACCACGTCCTGGTTCTCCGGAATCGTTCGCGGCCGGGGCGATAAATCCGGAACCGCGAAGCTATCGAAAAGCGCTTCGGTGGCGGGAAGCGGAAGCGGGGATTACGGTGGACCAATCAAAGGGAAGAACCAATTCCGCGGAGTTTTGTTCAAATACGGTCCCAAATCAATTCAGGTTCCCTTTTTTTAAGTTTTGATTCATTGGAGCTTTCATGGAAAATAAAAAGAATGAGTTTTTAGGTTATTTAAGTCAACGCGAGATCTTGATTCCTGTTTGTAGTTGACCACTTATAGCAGCAGATAGATGATCAAAGCTAGCAAAGATAGTCCATTTTGGTAGTAACAGCTTGCTTGTGTATCACCAGGTGGCTTTTAAGACCGGAGAGTATAAACAACAAGTTATTTTTATCGGTGGGTTAACCGATGGACTTTTAGCTACAGAGTATGTGTGGTGGCTTCTCCCTTTTAGCTATAGATTGTGCAGTGTTTGCTTCCGCTGACTTCCAATCCAATCTCGTTTTTATTCAGTTACTTGGAACCTCTTGCAATTGCTTTGGATAAAGAGAAATGGTCTCTTGTTCAACTACTCATGTCGTCTTCATATTCTGGATTCGGCACCTCCAGCTTGAAACAAGTAAACACTCGGTTTGTTTCTCAATTCATTTGGAAAGCAAAACTGTGAATTTCTTAGCATGATTTCCTTGTTCCTTTTGATTAAGGATGCGCAAGAGATCGACCAACTTATAAACTACCTCATCAACAAAGAGAACTCCGAAGGCGTTGTTCTGCTTGGTCATAGCACTGGCTGCCAGGTGATTGATTAAGACCCAAACACTTTTGGTTTTAGGTTTTGAAAGCAAACTTATGAAAGAAACCTCTTTTCTTCTCGCACTTTGAAACAGGACATTGTGTATTATATGGGAACAAATGCTGCATGCTCCCGAGCCGTACGAGCTGCAATCTTGCAGGTGCCAATTCTAGAATTCTGTGACTTGTATTTTTCGCTCTTCTCTTAAAGCTATTACTTGGTATCATATGTGAATAGGCCTTGAGTTGGATCCTGTGTAGTGTTCTATATCATATGTTTTGACTTTAACGTGATTGCGTCTTGCAATGTGTTTACATAGGCACCGGTTAGCGATAGAGAGTATAAAGCAACACTTCCTGAAACACCAGCTATGATAGACTTGGCTGCAAACATGATAAAAGAAGGCCGAGCAGAGGAGCTAATGCCTAGAGAAGCTGATCCTTGTGCTCCAATCTCTGGTTATAGGTAATATATCTATTTCATTGTACCATTATGGCGCGTTGAAAAAATGGAATTGTTGTGTATCAAACACGTCCGAATAGAAAAATCAATCTTTTGCTTGCATCCTGCAGATACCATTCGCTCTGCGCTTACATGGGAGACGACGATATGTTTAGTTCTGACCTTAGTGATGATCAGTTGAAAACTAGACTTGGTCATATGGCTAACACACCTTGTCAGGTAAAAACTAAACTAACTATCACGATCATTTCAGTCCCGGTAAACATTTTTGTTTCTAGAAGAAGTCATTGGGATCTGATTAGCTTCTTATATTCTTTATTTCCTTTGTTCTACACAGATTATTTTTTCCATGGGTGATGAGTATGTACCGGATTATGTCGACAAAAAAGCACTGGTTACTAGGTGAGGTTTTAAACTGAAGTGACAATAAGAATTAGGATGTCCCTATTGTGTTAATTTGTTGGATTCTTGAGTTATGTAGAGTCTCCTATAGCCGCAAACTTTCGATCAAAACGATCTAGAATTGATTGTACGTGAATAAACAAATCAAAAGGATTGATATGATCTCGGGGATTGCAGATTAAGTAAAGCAATGGGAGGTGCAGAGAAAGTGGAGATAGAGCATGGGAACCACTCTCTCTCCAATAGAGTTCATGAAGCTGTTCAAGCCATTATTGGTTTTGTCAAAAGAGAAGGACCCAGTGGTTGGGATGATCCTTGGAGCTAAATCTTCCTTTTTCGTTTATGTGGATGAAAATTATTCAGATCTCAATCTCATGAATTAACTTGACTTCTTGGCTGATTCATAATCATTTCTCCTTCAGAGTAAAGAAAAAAAAGAATGTGTTTCTCTTTCTTGTCTGATATATACTTGGATCATAAAAAAGTCGTTCTTGTTATATAATCCTCAATTTCTTTTGTTGCTTTCCCTTGTCCTTATTCAAAAACTATTTCTTATATAATCGTCAATGTCTCGTTTTGATCCGAGAGCCAGCACATAGTACAAGTCCATAACTGTGCTGGAAGTTTCTTACACATATCAACTAATATCAAGCTTTTCACCGCACTAACTGAAGTTGAACACAGACATCCCTGAGAATTAAAGAAGGTGCTTGAACAGAGATGCTCACTGCACGTGAAAAATAATCTGAATTAATGAGCAATAAAAGGTAAAAAAAGGTGGAACATGAAGAGATCTTATCACCAAACTATCACCAAGAAGCCAATAATAGTGAATGATCAGGAAAGTTCTCAAAACTGTAATCCTACTTTTTGGTATAGCAATTTACAGACATACAAAATTAATTAGAAGGCTACAATCACTAAAAACCGAGCACTATTTTTCATCCCAATTCTCTGTTCGCACCATTTTGTCATTTGCTAATAAAAACTTGGCAAAATGACATTTACTTTATTAAGATAACGAATATCGCCATTTAACAGATTTCACCTTTATTTGTACTTTGCTATTAGCAACTGACAACAAAATAGTACGGACAAAGAATGATTGACTCACAAGCTCGCCTTCATTTGTACTTTGCTACTTTCTTTTCATCAACGTATTTATTGACTATTTTTCTGATTTTTAATTGTTAGCTTTTGGAATTTGTATGGGTCTTTTCCGAAGTTTGTATTAAACTGAGAACGGCTCAAGAGTCGTAACTTGCAAGTCATAACCATAGTTTTCCTATTGAGAATGGCAGAGGAGTTGACAAAGGTTTATCCAAAAATAAATCTATATCTGCTTCTCAATAATTATTAGTGAACTTTATTCCAGCATATGTGAGCGGGCGGTGCGACAATGACCGAGCAAGGCACGTGACGCCAACGTTGTCTCTAAAATCAGTGAAGCACCACCGTGTCACAGACAAAGGCCCTTAATGCAATGCCCTCAACGTCACGCCGACGCGAGTTCTGACACGCTTCATTGGCCAACATGTTCTATTACCTGGCGCGGTCACCGGTTCGGGGCCCCTGGTAATTTCGGCTGAATCACGGGGGTATATTCGTCTATACCAAAATTTGTCACATCCTTTTTACTCTTCCGCCTTTTGACAAAGAGCACCTTCATTTGAGTTCTACGAATTTTCTTGGCGACCAATCTCTAACATTTCTTACCTAATATTTTCCCATTATAAATCTCACATGTCATTTTCTATTTCTGTATATAACATTTATCTGTAAAATTTAGGAATTGAAACTACAGACTGCAGAAACAAACCCTCCGGATTGTGAATAATCATCGGGTAAGCTTTGAATGTTTTTGATTATCTTATTCTAAACCGTAGTATTATTATATTACCTCTAATGTTTTCTTGAGTAAATCGAAAGTTGATGCTTTTACTTGGAAACTCAAAAATAAAAATAAAAATCGTTACTTTGGAACTCTCTGTGTCGTCAAATTGATTTCTTTCCTACTGTCATCATCAACTTCGTTTCCTTGCGTGTGAGTTCCCAGATTTTTGTAACTTTGGACTTTTATCCCTTCTCTTCAGATGCCGGAGAAAGGAGTGATACCGTCTCCGGCGCCGAGCCACCGTCTGAGTCCTCTACACCAATGGAGATTCAGCGTTCTAACATCCTTGGTTTTCTTCCTCATGGTCATCATCTGGAGCATCGACGGTTGCACTATCAAAACCTTCGTCGAGTCATGGAGACTCAACGCTTCTTACTCCTCCATGCGTGTAACTTCTTCAGCGAAACCAAAACGTCATTCTCTGGATCTAACTTCCAACACGACCAATCCAATGGATCTAGACACGACACGAGTGAAGTTCGAGTGGATCTCTGCTGAAATGGAGCAGAACTTCACTGCGAATCTCATGAGAAACTGGTCGGCTCGGGGAGGAGAGAAATGCAGAGAAGCAAAGACCGTGGAGATCTCTGTTCCGAACATGGACGGGAAGAAAGATTCGGTAGAGTTAACCGCAGGTGAGATCCACGTGTTCACATTTCAAGCCCTTGACGAGTCGAGAAAACCAGTCTGCGTCGGTGGAGATTACTTCGAGACTGATCTCTCCGGGGAAAACTGGAAGTCGAGGCCACCTGTGAAGGATTTAGGCAACGGAACTTACTCTGTCTCCCTTCAGGTTCATCCCGAGTTTGCCGGAGATTATAACTTAACAGTCGTTTTGCTCTTTCGTCACTTCCAAGGCCTTAAACTCAGCCCGTCGCGCTTCGCATTCAACACAGAGCTACGCAACATCAAACTACGCTTCGTCAAGAAAGCCGACGACGTCGTTTTGCCGGAGCTACGGAGATGCGTCCGGTCTGATTTCAACAGAGACGTTTGGTCTGGTCGGTGGACTAGGCTCGGTAAGAACGACGAGTGCGTGATCAGCGACGACGGGCGTTACCGTTGCCTGGCTGCTGATTTCCCTTGCAAGAAACCGTGGTGCGAGGGAGCATTGGGTGAGCTAGAGAGCAATGGTTGGGTTTACTCGAGCCATTGCTCGTTCAAGCTCTTCTCCGGTGATTCGGCTTGGGGTTGCTTAAAGAACAAATGGATATTCTTCTGGGGTGACTCCAACCACGTCGACTCCATCAGAAACTTGCTCAACTTCGTCTTGGGTCATCCGGAGATTGGAGCCGTACCGAGGAGGTTTGATTTGAAGTTCTCGAATCCGAACAACTCATCGGAGACCGTTAGGATCACGAGTATCTTTAACGGACACTGGAACGAGACTCAAAACTATCAAGGTCTTGACTCGCTTAAAGATCACGGCTTTAGAGAATTGCTTAGAAGCTACTTCGACGAAGAAACCGGCGTTCCGGACGCAATGATCGTTAACTCGGGTCTCCACGATGGCGTTCACTGGTCTAACTTGAGAGCATTTACAAAAGGAGCGAAAACCGCGGCTGCGTTCTGGAGAAACGTTTTTGATTCGGTGAAAAACCGCGGGTTCAAGCCCCCGGAAGTGATTTTCAGGAACACGATCGCTACGGGCGGTTACGCGAGGACGCTCGCGTTCAACCCAAGCAAGATGGAAGTTTACAACGGGGTGTTTTTGGAGAAGATGAAGGAACTAGGGCTGGTCTCGGGTGTGATTGATAACTTCGACATGACGTATCCTTGGCATTATGATAACCGGTGTAACGATGGGGTTCATTACGGAAGAGCTCCGGCGAAAATGCGGTGGAGAGACGGCGAGATTGGGCATCAATACTTTGTTGATCTGATGCTTGTTCATGTGTTGTTAAATGCATTGTGTGTAAGATAAAAAAAAGGTAGAAAGACGTTACGTTTGGTTAGAACTAGAAGTTAGGAGTCACGATTCTTTTGTTTATGTGTTGTGTGGACACTTGTGAATACACAAATATATTAGTACAGCTGAAGAACACTAAACATCGTTGACTAGTAAGTCTAGTATGTCAGTGTCACAGTGTGGTTAAGCGGCTAGACGATCATAGACCGTATACCGATTCTTACTGTCAAACAACATCTCTTATTTCTTAATGTTACTGTATTATTTATGTAGAAAATGTCATTATTAGATACTGCCTTGCCAAACTGCGGATATTCGTTTTATAGCATATATGATATATCGAATATAACCATCTAATATTTCAAAAATAAATAAAACAAACATAGACATATGATAATGATATGATAAATTCTTTTAGATATATTATGAAAAAGAAACAAATGAAGGAGGACGGCTAGGGGGAGAGAGTCGGTACGCGGTTGATTGTAACGAGTCACAGTTAAACAACATATATGCTCTCTTAACGCTAAAGAAGGAGTCTCTGCAAAACCAAACCAAAACAATCGAAACTCCTCCTTGACGAAACCTCCAACCCAAAATTAAAGTCCTGTCCTTTTTTCGGATTAAATAATCTCCACGGCAAGGCGCCACAGACAATATCTTCCTTCACCCTTAAGAGTTTTCGTTGCTGTTTTGTTTTTTTCTTTTTGTCGGGGAATTCGCCTTGCTTGGTAGAGACAACAATCTATAGATCCGACAGAAGGGTTACCGGAGGCTAAGGTCGCCGTTAATGGCGTTTACGTGGAAATCTGCTCTCCGAATTTCGGTTCTTTTGATCCTTGTAGCTGCAATTGTCTTAGCTTGCTACTTTCTCCCCGTTGAGCAGGTCCGTTTCCTTTTTCAACCTCGTGAATTTCGGA
>KE153930.1:3720-19388 GCA_000411075.1 Sisymbrium irio
AAAAGGTATGTAGTCTCATGATTGATGGTGGGAGCTGTCCTAACGTTGCTAGTGAGAGCCTTGTCAGGAAACTAAGGCTTGAAACTAGGAAGCATCCGCGGCCTTACAAACTAGCCCGGCGATGAACCTGGACACTTTTCCACCTGCCAAACTTTACCCGCGCCGCATTAAATGGCCAACCTGTTTCCGATAAGGCCATGCAGCTTCATGCCTTCATGCACTCCTTTTATTAAGTTTATATCTTATTTTTTTCATGCAAACCTTTTTCTATTTAAACTCCTTGTACGCACATATTTGAAGGCAATCTTTGAGAATATATTTTCAGTATTGAGAATCCTTGAGACTTAATTTCTCTCTTTTGTTCTGCTTGAACATTCTTGTTGTTTGGTGCGACACATCCTTACAACGCCCCTGATCTATCGTCTTGGTGCGTCACATCCAACGATAGAAAAGGTTTCAGAATACCGGAGGACTTTCACATCCTTTGACGGTCTGATTCGATCCACCCTTGAACCTCGAGTGCTACTAGCCTCATCGGTTCCTTATCTTGCATTCCAACCGTGAATCAAGTGCAAAATCCTTTGGGAGATTGTATCATACGGGTCCTAGAGAAATATACCCAATAGGGTATTCTGGTCCGGGTTAGATATTACTCAAACCTGCTTTTTTCGGGTCGGATCCGGGTCAGATCCTCGGATCCAGGTAAAATGCCCAGGCCTAGGAACCATATTACATGCATCCAAAAAGTCTCTACTGAAAACCAAGAGAAGAATACAAGTTTGGTAGATGAAAATCTTTCTAAATAGTCTTAATTGTCCAGCCTAAAAAACACGTCATGAAGAGTCTAAATGTTTTTATAAGAAACCATATAATCCTTTTTATTCTCCAAATATCTCTTAAGCATTCAGTCCATGCTGCTTACTCATTTTCAGAAGCAATAAAGGAGTTACAAGGCACTCTAAAACGAGATCTATAAAAATGTTTCATATTATAGTTGCATCTTTGGTTACGAGGGGTTGGTAGTCGGTACATGTGTGGTAAATGTTTTGTTCGCACACCGGACAGTCGAACCATTTTATATGTTTGCATTCGAAGTTATAATTATGTTAGGCTGTGTTTCTTTTCTTATAATATTAAAATATAAATAAAGTATACGCAGTTTAGTTTAATGTGTAAAATATATGGACTGCTTTTGTGATATGACACACCAATTTTGCTGTGTTTTAGATAATTATGTCCGGTTTTTCTTTAAATTTTTTTTTTTCAAATATTGTTGATATAGTATTATCCAAAAATAACATTTATTTAAAATGAAACTTTTAATGCCAATGATATATCACATATCAAATAACTGTAAATTTATTATATAAAAAATATTAAAGATGATATGAAAATAAAGAAGGTAGAAGATGAATTTTTTGTGAAAAATATCAAAAAATATATTGCAAATAAACTATAAAAAAGTAAAAATACGGGAAATTAAAAATTTAGTCTTCATATGTTATTTGTACTTTATTATGTATAATATTTCATGTATAACATATGCAAACAATAATTAAATTTACTTTTTAATTAATTAAAGTTTGCTTTAATTATTTTGTACTAAAAATTGTATGTAATATTATTATAATTAATAAAAAAAAATTTATAGATTATTAATTTTAATAACTTATATAGTTTTAAACCATTTTTTATCGATTTTCATCATTCAAACATATGTTTAAACGGTTAAGTCTACTAAATCCACAATTTAACTACTTACTCCGCTTGATCCACAATTCTTGATTAACGGTCTCCATTCAAAGCCTTTAAAGTGAAGAAGACACTAATTTCTTTCAGAAACGAATAAAAATTTTCATTAAAGACTGGTGAATAAAAAACTCAATAGGCCGAATTATATTAGTTCTGTGTTTGAAGATCATTTGCAACTACATATACAAAAATGTAAAAATAGTACATTTTTATGAACAATTAACATAATCATGGAAAAAAGAAAAAATTGAAAAATAACAGAAGGAGAAAAGAGAGAATCCAATTAAATCTCGTCAATTTTCACGACCTTTAAAATTTTGTTGAAACGTTTTCGAAATATTTCAATGATTTTGAAAATTGTTGCATATTTATATAAATATTGATATGTTAACCCTGTAATAACATTGTCAATTTCGCTTTTCATTTTTCTTACATTTAAACCTTAAATACTAAAATTTACTCCAATCACACCCTACGAAATCTAAACCAATTAACCATTGGTGCACAGAATCTACAAATTCATAACTACTTTTATGTAAGCCAATATAAGAATCTGATATCATAAAACAAAATATATTCAATCATCTTAATTCTTATTTACTTTTTTTTTTTAGAAATAAATAGTAAGGGTTCTCTAACAATTTTTTCTATAACAGTGTATATGTCAAATAGTTTTACTAAGTGTTCACTTTTTAAGCCTAAATAAATATTTATTATATAATCACTAAATTTCTGAAAGTTAATATATACAAATATCTAATTCTAAAACAGTCAAATATTTTTTGAAATATATTTTGGTTACAAATTATTATATATTTAACATATTAATTTTAAAATCAAAATAATTCTAAAACAGTCAAATATTTTTTGAAATATATTTTGGTTACAATAACATATTAATTTTAAAATCAAATTAATTCTAATACAGTCAAATAATGTTTTTAATTTATTTTGGTTACAAATTATTATATATTTAGCATATTTATTTGAATATCATAGAAAATTATTTCTATTACAAAAATATAATTTTATAGTTTTGATAAGAAAATAAAAAATTTCTGTTTTCCAAAATAATTGTTACGTTGTTGTTTGACAAAAATAAGAGCTTACGGTTGTTTTCTTAATAGAAAATGTGAGTTTTATTATGATAGATGACACAATTTTTTTAATTATGGTGGAAATTTTCAGTTTAGCACAGAAATGTTATTTTGTATTTTTGTCAAAACGACACTCTCTTTGGTCTTGTTTAAATATCATTTTAAGGTTATCCACAATTAATTTTGTTAGATTTTCAATACAAAAATCATTAATTATATACATAAACACAATTCAACCAATAGCAAAATAATCTGTTTAATAAAATAATTATAAAAAATTAATAAATTTTGTATTTAAAACTGAAAACGAAAATTAACTTAAAACAAAACAAAAAAAAATTTAAAACGACACTTATTTAAAATCAGAAGAAATACAATCATGTGGTTCTGTGGACGTAGATGTAAAAATGGTTTCATGTTTCTGGTAAAAACGGTTTGCAATTTTGGAAAGAAAAAAAACGAAATTTTTTTAGTTTTTGTAAAAAATGAGAATTTAGAATTCTGCAAAATAGTTTTAAAGTAACATTTAGGTTATGTTCATTTGTTCACATAGAATTTGCATTCAGATACTCCATTTGGATAATTAAGATATTTTGTTATTTACTATTTTATTTGAACCATCTTCATCTAAATACTATAATATTCGGTTCAGCAAAGTAAATTTGAAAATTACCTAGTTTTAAAATTTATTCAATGGTTTATGAAAAAAAAATTACTTAAGTTGACGTGATTGTTGCTCATTTTTATAGTATTAAAGGAACATCAATGCTCCGTGTCTCAGTGAACAAATTAACAAACATAGTTATAATAAGTATTTATCCTTATCTGTAAAATTATTGTCAATATCTAAGTGCGTCATGCCCACCTTCGACTCCATTCATTTGAGTTTTTCAATCTCGTATCAATTTCTGACTATTTGACACTCTATCAAGCAACTGTTATAACTTATAAGGTTTTGAGTAAAGGTTCTTCAAGCAGTCTCAACGTTTTTATCTCTTAAAACATCTTCAATCTATTACACCATTTCTACTGTAAAATAGATAAAATAAAGTATGCAAAATGTAATTGACGTTTACTCTAACCCAACTCTATTTTTCACTTCAAAAAGAATATATCAAAATATATTCTCTTTTACAAAAATTATACTTATATCCTTATATTTAGTGAGATTATGAATTTGAACAATTAATTTATTTTGTTATTTATAATTTATGTAATTTGAAAATTTCTTTTAAATTAAATATTTTCATATAAATAAAATTATGTTATATAACATAATCAAACCAAATAAATAAAAATATACTTAATTTAAATATTTTTCATTATTATATTTTTTATAAATAATCAATCAACATATATTTAATATATGTTTTTTTATTTTTATAATTTGAATAACGAAGTTTATTACTTATTATAAAACTTAAATGTTAAAAGATGCTATAATTATTATTTAAGTATAGATATAATATAATTTAATAATCAAAAGAATGTGTTCTAAATAAAATAAATCAACTGCAAAATAGATGGATAAACAGTGTTACGCCATATATAACATGATATTGTTCATCACTTCATTTTGTAATAAAAAATGCAGTTGTGTTATTGTTAATTATACTGCAAAATACAGTGAAAATGAGAAAATGGTGTTGGATTGGAGATGATATTATCCCTTTTTTTATTATCCTTGTTTTTATTGAAAACAATCATCCTCTTTGGAAAAACCAAGAAAAACAATAAATAAATCCAAAAATATTGGTAACCCAAAATTAAAAATAAAATATATATATTTTTTCATGACCAAATCAGGTGTGAGAAATGTTAAAAACCAAGCACACATTTTCAGAAAATAAATCTTATCAACAAAGAATTTAAATGTTATAATGAATGCGGAGAATAATTATCTATAAATTAGAGTGAGTAACCTAGACTCTACTTATTGTCATTTTTTCGTTAATCTTTTTGGTATTGAGAATACTACTAAGTTTATTCAGTGTTAAATTTGAATATAATTAGTTGTTTAAAAAGATGTAATGCAATCAACAATTAAGCTTAATTGATACAAAATCATTATACTAATACTATATTAATGTGCATGATTTCGTTCTTCAAATTATATTCTTTAAATGTTTCTTGTACTGCAGTAACTCATGAATAAGATGAAGAAACAAAGTTTGAACTTTATTAATCATGAAATTTAGTAATTCAGATTCTATATGAATCTGTTTTTTTTTATGTCAAAAAAAAAAAAACTTTAATATTTTGTAGAATACTCATAGATCCATATTTCATTTTTGTCAAGTTTGTTACTCTCTCTATTTTTTAAAGATTAATGTTTTAATTTTATTTTTTTATTTTTTAAAGATTGGTTTTTTGAATATTATTTAATTCATTTATTTTAAAAATAAAACATAAAATCAAATGGAAAATTTTGAATATAAAATTTTATTGAAAATCAACAAAATATTAAATTAATTATAAATAAATTCAAAAATATTAGATAAAAAGTAAATATTGATTGTTTTTTAATATGTATGAAATATCCAGAATATTAATTTATAAAAAAATAGAGGAAATAGATAATTATCATTATTAGCTTATTAGGTCTTCGAGCGAAGTAAAAGGATGGTAAAATGGACATGAAGTTATGGGTAAAAAACGTGGGGAAAGGCATAAAGCAAAAAGGCCCACCTTCGAAGCACTCTCTGTTATTTAAATGGCAATTCGTGCCTGTCAAAGCCTAGACCCTGTCAGAAACACAACCCCAAAGCCACTTACTTCATCTCTTCTCACCTTTTTTATTTCTTTATTTTAAAACAAAAGCTAGAAGTGAGAGATAAAGTTTAAGAATCTACAAACCCCAAGAAACCCCCTAAAAAAAGAGGAAATAGAAAAACAGAAAATAACACTAGTAGTTTTTGTTTGGTTGCTCTCTGTTTTCCTCTGTTGGGCATTGGGATTAAACTAATTTATCATTCTCATTCTTCCTTCTTCTACTACTTCTTCTTTGTTCTTGTGCTAAAACAAAACAAGACAGCACAAGGAGACAAATAGACCTATCCATTTCATTACCAAACAATCCGTACATTCTCTAGTTATGGCTTCTTCCTCTTCATTTTCTTCTTCAACTACATCAACTATCACATCCAAATTTATTGGGTTTCTTCTTCTTCTCTCTCTTCAGCTAGACTTGTTACTTGGGTCAGTTCTTTATCATACAAACCAAACTTCCTTCAGACCCAACAGAGAGATTCAGAAACTTAGAAGAGTAGAAGAATATCTTAAGAGAATCAACAAGCCTTCCATCAAAACAATCCACGTAATTAAACGTACCCTTTTATGTAATCTTCTGGTTCTTTCAAATTTCTTTTTAAATTTATGGAAACGATTTTTTTTTGTTATTGTTAAACTATAGAGTCCAGATGGAGATGTAATTGAATGTGTACCGTCTCATCTACAACCAGCATTTGATCATCCTCAGCTACGTGGGCAGAAACCACTGGTAATGAATCAACCCTTTTCACTTGTTTTATTATTCTCTAAACTAAAGAAGTAATTTTATAAACCAAGAACGTGTGATGTAGTGGTTTGTTTGAATAGAGGATTCCACATTTGGGTCAAGGCCAGAAATCAAGTTCAAACGATATATGAAAATCGCTATCCTTTTAGCAGCCACAGCTAATGTACAAAAACTATCTGGTTATTGAAAGAAAAAGTAATTCTATAAATGAAAACATGCAGGATCCGCCAGAGGTGCCAAGTAGAGGAAATGAAACAACAAATGAGGAAAGTTTTAATCAGTTATGGAGTCAGTCAGGTGAAAGATGTCCAATTGGGTCAATACCGATGAGAAGGACAACTAAGAGTGACGTTATGAGGGCAAGTTCTGTTCGACGGTTTGGTCGGAGATTGAGAAAACCAATCAGACGAGATTCCTCCGGAGGCGGTCACGAGGTAACTTCTTCTACACCTCTCTTACGAATCCAACATGCGAGAGAATAGTAATGTTTTCTAATGCTTTTTTACTTTTTTTACTTTTGTTGGTTTAATAAAGCATTTTATTCTCCAACGAGAGATAAAGCAAAGAAAATAAAATGATTCGATCGAGATAAGGAAATAAAAAGGGTCTTTGAATGTTCAAACTAATTTCTTGATATTGAGAATAAAGTGTGAACATAAAATAATTTTTAAGGTGTAAAAATTAAAGGGTTTTCTGCATTAATAGAGTTTAATTCCATGCTACAGCACGCGGTGGTGTTTGTCAATGGACAACAATATTATGGAGCAAAAGCAAGCATAAACGTGTGGGCGCCACGTGTCACTGATGCTTATGAGTTTAGTTTGTCTCAGATTTGGCTAATTTCTGGCTCATTTGGCCATGATCTAAACACCATTGAAGCTGGTTGGCAGGTACCAGTCGTTTTACTTACTCACCAGTTTAATCACTAGAGAATCAACCTAGCTTCTTCTTTCTTTTTATTTCGGCAAAAAGGGTCGTTGAATAAGAATCAACCTAGCTATACAATAGATCTATATATACTCTCTTTACAAGTTTTCTTTTTTTTTGAATTTTTTTTCCTTTTTGTTTTTATTATTGAAAAGAAAAAATATTTAGACAAATTTTATAATTATTTGAATTTTTATCAGTTTGATATTAGTGAGTATATTATATCGTAAACTTTCATTATTTTAAGTGTTTTCTTTTTGATTAATATATATTAAGTGTGTACTTTTTCAGATAAAACCAAAGCTTTCATCATATTTATAAACACCATAGTTTTCTTTTGTTACTACGAATGCAAAAACGGCCAACATAAATTGAAAATTTTAAACTGTCTTTTCATGTGTTTGATATTTACATATATATTTTAAAAACACAAAAATTAACTTACCTGTGCTTCATCTTTTGATTTTCTGAATGGAGAACCGACCCACTAATCAACTAGTATACAGTAGTGTGTTGCAAAAGAATGAGGTGGGGAAAAAAGAGTAGGTCCAACTAATAATTAGGTTGGTGATTACTGATTACATAGCATTTTAATTTTTTTGCAGGTTAGTCCTGAGCTATATGGAGATAATTATCCAAGATTTTTCACATATTGGACGGTAAAGACGAGTTCTCTACTTCTTTATTTTAAAATACTTCTTTTTTAGTGGTTTCATTTTATTTTATTTTATATACTATTATGAAAACGAATTTGAATCGAATAATTTTGAAAAAGCAGACAGATGCATACCAAGCAACTGGGTGCTACAATTTACTCTGCTCCGGGTTCGTACAAACCAACAATAAAATTGCAATTGGTGCAGCGATTTCCCCGAGGTCCTCTTATAATGGAAGACAGTTTGATATTGGTTTAATGATTTGGAAGGTCAGTCTTCTTTTCTTCCATTTATTTCCCCACCTCTAAACATATTTTTTCTATTTATTTGATTGATAACGACAGAAAATCTGAAAACTTACAATTTATTAGTACTAGAATACACTTATACATTATTATACATAGTTGATATTGGTCAAACCACATAGAATATTGATCTACTTGATTAAGTATTTTGTTTTTCTCATATCAATATTTTGATGAAAATTATGGTAGAATCAAATTATAGTACGACGTGCAAGTGGTGTTTGAATTTAGCAATGAACTTCGATCGATGAATCGGAATGCGTAGTTTAGCGCATTAGAAGGTGTTCTGTTCTTCTTTTCTTTCTAGATATTAGCGCATTAATTACGGCTAAACACAATTAATGATGTTTAGCCGTAATTAATTCTTCACTTATGATTAACTGCTTCAAACTTGAGTCTTTAAGATAAGCGTATCACAAGAAAATAAAGTACTACGACAGATATACAGTAAGTCAATAACGCATTATACGCTACGTCTATGTTTGCTAAAAAAATTTAATTCAGACCGACACAACAAAAAATATAAGCTTATCCCACAAAATTGTTTAATTTGAGCCCTCCAAATCTTTAACATTCACTGTCTTCTTTTAATATATGTTCCTCAGCTACTTTTCTAATTTCATTACATAACTCTACTCTCTTTTTAAAAACATGACGTAGATATAATACATATATATACTATATACTAATGTATGCCCTATATATCATTTTTACTAACTCCTTTTCAATTCCCATGACAGAACTTGAAATAACATCATGGTAACCATTAATTAGGTGAGAATCTTTGTTATGATAGACATAATTCACGTAAAACAAAAATAAAACTGAGGGAATATATTAACCTAATACTACTACAACTCATCAGATAAATGGAAATCAACATGTACGAGAAATGCTTAATTATTACTACCTCCATATTAGAATAAATGTCGTTTTAAAGTAAAATTTTGGTTTTAAAATAAGTGTTACTTTAGAATTTTAATGTAATATTTATTAATAAACTTTTTTATATATTTTTCTATTGGTTGAAATATATTAGGTGTATAGATAATTGTGTTTTTATTTTGAAAAATACAAATTTATATGTTTTATTAAACTGTGTGTATAAACGTAAAACGACACTTAAAATAAAACTGAGTACCATCTGTGCAACTGTAGTTAATTACTTTTTAAGTTTGAATACTAACAAATCTTTGCGAAACAAAAAAAAACAACCAACCTCGAACTTCATAAACCGAACTAGTAATAAAATACTGTAGATAACTTCAGCTTTCTCAAAACGTTGTTAATAAATAAAAATGTTCGATTTGGTAAGAGCATTAAATGAGTTATATGAAATTGATGACGGAAACTTCACTGCACCTGCAGATGTACATCAACTATAAACTCATATCGGCCAATTTTCCTGATTCCCCTTCGTATAACAAAAATATAAAACGTCAGTTTAAATGGTAACTTAATTAACTAACGATGGTTCTTGGGCAAAAGAACTCCGAACGAGGATTTATACAATATTTAATTAGCCCCATCTATGCAGAGCAGTTCATGTTGATTTGTAAGGCTTAGATTGTTTGCTTGCGTTATACCTTCAATACATAACCATGAACTTTTTACATACCTCCGTTTGCTAACTAAACGCAATCACTAAAGAATAACATGATGATAACATATCAGAAGGAAACTATTTTGGTTGCGTTCACTATTTAAGAAGTTCTGACAATATATTTAGTTTCTTAAATAGAATCGTAGCCACAGTAGTATTTATACGAAAAACATTGTGGGTTGAATTTCTATACCTTCGTTATCTCATATATATTATACTTTTTTTCTTTCTCTTGGACATTGTGGTATACTCACTTGTGGTATTAAACATAACGCAGGATCCGAAACATGGCCATTGGTGGCTTGAGCTAGGAAATGGACTTCTCGTGGGTTACTGGCCAGTCTTTCTGTTCAGCCACTTGAGGAGTCATGCAAGTATGGTTCAATTCGGCGGCGAAGTTGTAAACAGCCGATCAAGCGGCGGTCACACCGGAACGCAGATGGGAAGTGGCCATTTCGCAGACGAAGGCTTTGAGAAAGCTGCCTACTTCAGGAACTTACAAGTTGTTGATTGGGACAATAATCTCTTGCCTCTGAACAATATCCATGTCTTGGCTGATCATCCGGCTTGTTATGACATCAGACAAGGAAAAAACAATGTATGGGGGACTTATTTTTACTATGGAGGACCTGGTCGGAACCCTCGATGTCCTTGACTAACCCCAAACGGAAAAAATGAAATATTTTGTGTGAATTAATGTTATATTCGTGTTATTATGAGTTTTCTTTTCTTCTTAGTAGATTGTTTTTTCTTTTCTCCTTTCCTTTTTGGTTTTCGTAAGATTGTTTTCGCAAACATTAACAATATTTTTGACGTGATGATTTTTTTTCTGGACAGTTTTGTAAATACTATATGACATTAATTTTTATATATGGTGA
The DNA here is from genome assembly GCA_000411075.1 of Sisymbrium irio. Lineage (NCBI taxonomy): Eukaryota > Viridiplantae > Streptophyta > Magnoliopsida > Brassicales > Brassicaceae > Sisymbrium > Sisymbrium irio. Next base: position 14,456 of record KE153930.1, read on the forward strand.
AGGTTTTTTAATATAATATTACGCAAATGTTTGAAAGCACATATTTGTAGTTAGATTTCTATGTTCAAACAGATAATATATATAAATGAGCAAAATAGTAAAGACACAAGAATTTTTATCAAGATTCGGTTTCCTTACATATGAGATATCTAATCCCGCTGAAACGAATTCACTATAGAACAAGTAGAAATATAATTTCATGTACATCAAACTTCTCTATTCTAATCTACAAGCTCTTTTTTTAGTTCACAAACATAGTTTTATAACTGATTACTCTCCGTTAATGGAGAGGTTGATTGCAAATGTTACCAGAGTCATCAAAACTACTAGAAAAACTACTACAACAGAAAAATGAGAAACATAAAAACAAAGAATAAAAGCGATCATCATACAAAAGCAACAAACGATGTAAAGAGGTCATCGTATTTCGACAACAATGAGCGTAAGCAGTGAGATGACACCATGCATGATTACGAACACAAAGAGTGATCTACTACCCAAGATTGATGCTGAAACTGGTGCCAAAGTATCAATCTTGAAATTGCCTTCACTAAAAAGTGTTAACCCTTTAAGAAATACAGAGAACAAATCATGTGTAACGAATTCTTCTATTCCAAAAGCTGACCACATGCCATAAAAATAATGGTACAAAAGCCATGAATCAAAGGAAGAGGACAATGGTTCCATGGAGATGGTAAAAAATGGGACCTAAGTCAATCTGCAAGAGACAAAACTGTCATTCCACAGCATAACAAATATAATATAAGCCCATAGACGCAGGGTTTGGTTAGAGCCACGAAGAGCCAGGGAACAGGCTAGGGTTTGGTCTTTGACATAATGTGGAATAGCTATGGAAAAAGCATATCTGATGGTTATCTGATAATACAACTAAACAAATGTCATACACATCCAACATTAAGGTCGTTGGAGAGAATAGACAAGAGGTGACACTAGACGGAATAAATCATAAACCAAAATGCGAGACATTGAAAGAATTAAGAATCTCCAGAATTTTGAAGTCACAACACTGATCTTAAGAGTGTCATGGATAGGTTGCTATGAGCTTTAAGAAACCACCAAGGGTTAAAGAATGAACTAAGGCCCAATGTTAAACCAACAGGCAACATCCATCTAGAGTTTGTGGGTTTGAGGTCGGAGAGTGGAGATGATTCGTCGTTGACTGGTTGATCGTCGGCTAGAGTATAAGACGTCAAGCTCGAACCCTTTAAGAAGCAAGTCAAGACTCTACTGAGGCTACCGGTTTTGTTTTAAGGAGAGGGGAGGAGAAGATTGGGTGCGGATGAGAGCTGAAAGGAGGCTGTGGATATAAAGGTATTTAGCAGATATGAGGATAATAATGGGGAAGAATGCAGTGGTACCACTAGCGATGGTGAAAGTCGCTTGAAATCTACCATAACGGCAGTGGAAAGGAGAGGAAGGCCGTCCATACAGAAAGCTGCGGAGCGTATTTTGAAGAGTAGACTGCAATGGCTGTAGGCGAAGGTGATGGGGCCTGGAGGCTGGACTGAAATTGGAAGAGGTAATTTTAAGAGAAGGTGGGGTTGTCGACTAGATCTTTCCTGCTGTGGTGAAGATAGGAGCAGGCGACACATTGAAACTATGGATTCACGGAGAGAAAAAGGAGGATATCGAATAGCAGATGTGAGCAAGAAGATGAAGAGAAAGAGCTTAGCTTAAGGAGGAAGACGACACCGGTGAGTAAAATCCCCACTGGCGTTAAAGATTAAAACCAGAGGCAGCTCTTCGATACTTGAGTCTAGGAGAAGAAATTAAGGTGAACTTCTAGATTTGGGATCTGCATTTAGTTGTGGAGATCTACAAGCTCTTTATATACAATGAATTCTATAATCTGGGAGTCCTCACTTTCTACTGTCTCCTTTTGTAGTGCTCTTCTCATAATCACTATAAGCAGATCTTTTTTCTTGTGATCGTTTTTGGTGTGACGACACCACACACAAGTGTTTCTCTCCGAAAAACCTTTCTATCACTGCACCCTCGTATTTATAACCTTTGAAAGCTTAAACCCTAAGCTACCTTCAAGACTCCAACGAGCTTGGACTTCCTTTTGAGATAAGGCCCACGTTATTCCTTTTGAGAACTCAAAGCCCACACGAATTTTTTTCTCCTTTTGGAATTCTCACTAAAACTCCACTGCTACAAACTCAACAATATCAATTCACGTTTGTACTCATTGTAACAATTCTTCATCAGCAAATCTTGTGTCGCATATATAGTTTCCTTGTACCACACATAACACATCTTTGTCTAACATACGAACACGCCTGTTCTTTCAATCTCCCCCTTTTTATTTGAGTGTAACAACTCAAGCGCATCATCATGCATAACACTCACATTAGCATAACACTCCCCTGGATCATTGCTTCACATTCTCTGCCTGCTTGAGTGCACACTCATAGAAACAACTATGTCGAAATCACCCACATCTTCACTGATTTCAATAGTCCTTAAAGATTCTCATTTGAAAGAACATTCTGTAAATCAGCGTCAGATGAAAACCATGACAATCATTGAATTCTAAAATTCAGACGAATTCAGATTATGCTTGAATTCTGTAGGCTCCCTTAACTACCATTGATATAAGTGACTTTTGCACTTGTATTCTATACACCATGACAATCTTCTATATCAGAATTCACACCTTTCTGCAATCTCATCACAAGCATCTTGTTGCTATATTAACCAATTTTTGTGTAATTGTTGTTGCCCAATTCTGTCCTTCAGAAATCTGATCTCTAGCCTCGAGACCACAATATATCTGAAATCTTCACACAATTTTTTAGTAAAAATCCCTTAATGCCTGTAACAAGCAGAATCAAAACATCTTTGAGCTTAGAGAGTAGAGAGTCACTTCTGATTTTCATAAATGTTGATTAGTACTGAAGCTCTTGTCTTGGTTGAAATATATTCCAATTGACCATGTTCTTCTGAAATAACTTAACGCTTATCACCCTTGTGATGTATAGATCCTTCAGCTCCTTACGAGTTTACTCCCTTGAACTTCTCTTTTTATGATGTCAAGAACGCTCGTCCTTGTTCTTTTCTTGATGCCTTCATATTACTTCTGTAAGGTTGCTCTCTGTGTCCTAAACCATTCTTTGACACATCTGGATGACATCTCTGCTTTTCCTAATAAGCCTTTTATCTCTTACTTTCTATGTCTAAAAAGTAAGAACATAGACAACTCCTTGAACATATTATATCAACTGAAGCACAATATCAATGAACAGAAGATTCTTGCACCCATTTACATTGGCCCAAGCAAGTGTGACCATTCAAAATGAACTTCCCATGGGATGATGTCATTATACACACATGTCACAAAATTGTATGAATAGATTTTGAAATAACTATTGGAATCACAATCCCACTGTTCAATCTAAAATCAGAAGACCCAAACAGCTTCCCACAAAAATTTAAGCTGATCTAAGAACATTTGAGCATCCATCTGTTACTCTGAAACTGGTCTAACAGAACTGCCATTTTCTTCTCTTTCTCCTTTATGCATATTGGATGTCTCAATTTAACATGTTTTATCATTCTAAGGACAACACAACCTACTCTCCTTCTAGGGAAACCTATATCCATGGCTCCATGATGCATATACAGAATTGAATTACTCCATATTCTTTCCATATAGACTAAGCCAATCTCACTCAAGTAGCTGCTGAAATTATTCATATATATACTCATTGAGTCAGTATACACCTGAAGTTTCCCTCCTCAAAAGATCAAAACCTTGTAACTGCAGAAAATGTCGACCTGAGTACTCATACAGATGAAAGCATTCTACCGACCCCTGATCTTCACTATTTGATCCTCCTGAGCATTCAGAAACTTCAAAATGAATATCCATTAGAATCGTGATCTCACCATTGATAGTCGTATTCCTTCAAATGCTATACTAAGAGCTGTACTTCCCTTTTATTATATTAGCCTAACACAAAACATTGCAGACTTTAAGACCAAATTTGAGAAGTGGAACCTCCACCTTGGAAACAGGATCAGTTTAGAGTATGTTGACTTAAATCACTGCGCTCTAAAGGTTTTTTGAAGACATTTTCATCTTCTCTGATTTAATCTCAGGAGGAGTATATACTTCCAAAAAACAACGAGAGATTGTACAAACATGGCAAACTTGTGATCAAAACTTTCACCAATGTACTCCTTCATTTACTTCACGAGTTAATGCCACTCATCTTTTTCGGACCAGGAACTACATTCTGATTCAGCCCCTCACTACTAATTGTCTTGTTCTCGTTTGTTCTTTGGAAACATGATGACCAATCAAACCTTACTCGTCTAAAAGGAGAGGGTAGCCTCCCGTAAAATAAGATAGTATGAAAACTGGATTAAGAGAAGAAAATTCTGAAAAGAAAGCTATAGAAGTTGTATCATCTATTATATTCCAGCGTGACTGCTCACGTCGGGATAATCTTGATTTTAGAATACCTTTAATATACTTTAAAATATAAGCTCCACCCCTTTCTTCACTGCGTATGCTCTCTTCTCTCACTGCGAATGATGCCAAAAAGAGTTCAGCTCGCAAACGGAGTCTCATTGGCCGTGAATCAGAAGCTACCATGTTCTAACTTGCACTTAGTCAATTGGGGGGGAAGATTAACCACAACAAATCGTAAACATCAGATCGGACCTTTAATAACAAGAATTTGATTAGCGTTCTTTCTTTTAGTTTGAACAACAAAGTCCAGGCCAACAATATCCCAAGTTAATCTATAAAAGTAAGCTGGAAAACCATCCGAGCCAGGGGATTTGTCGAGCGACATGCTGAAAAGACAATTTGGAATCTCCTTCGTAACCTGTTGCAAAAGATTCACTTGCATCTCGTTGGAGCATCTGAAGTCGATAAAAGAGCGAAGGGATGAGATAGAGG
>KE153931.1:5579-17082 GCA_000411075.1 Sisymbrium irio
TGTTATAAAATTCATGTATCAATAGATATCAAAATTTTTTATTTAAGTATAAATATAATAACATTTAATTGTTAAAGAACTATGTTGTAAATAAAAAAAGTTTCACTCTGAAATATAGGGATGAACAATGTTGTGTTATATATAGCGTAACACTGTACATCCCTCTATTTTAGAGTGGAAAATAGCGCTGGGTTAGAGTTGCTTTTACTCTAATATAGAGTGAAAAAGAGAAAAATAGCGCTGGGTTGGAGATGGTCTAAGATGTGTCATAGCTGTCAAGTAAAGGTGTGGTCAGAAGTGAGCCACATATCTAGTACTAGGAGACTAGGATGCAAGTTGAAGTAGCTTGTATGTGTATGTAAGTGTGCAAGTATGTGTAGCAAGTAGAAAGCCCAATATAAATGTGTATGTGTGTGTAAGAAAGAAAGGAATCCGATTAATGAGAAAAGATTTGATCAAAGAATAGATGTAAACATGAAATGAGCAAAGTGTTTCTTTATCTTCTCTAAACAACGAACAAAGAAAGAGTGTGAGAGAAAGAGTAAAACACTAAGAGTGAAAGGAGAAATCTGCAACAGTAAAACCTGTAGTTTTCTCTGAGTTCCAACAGTGATTATGGAGCTGATTGGAAAGATCCCATAAAGAGTGTTATTTAAACTGACGCGCTCTCTTGAACAAGTGCCAGTGTTGCAAGCTATAAAATACTAACACAAAATATTACTTGATCAGAAGATCCTTATATAGAAGAGGAATAAGCAATCTTTACTTACTCCACATCTATTGGCCCGAAATAGAGATCTTTTTTAAAAAAAGCACATTAAGGACTCTGTAGGATCCATTTGTCAGGAGGATGAATCATAGCTTTCAAAATCAAAAGATAGAGGTATTTTTGGACAAATATGATAATGAATTGCGTCCAGTATGCTAGACGTCGGAAGAAATGCCAGCTTAATGCTCTCTTCCTCCACTAACCTTTGGAAATTGTGTTTCGATATCATCATCTTATCCATTCATACAGTGGTCAATGAACATAGTCAGACCATTGTATTGATCGACAAGTGGGTATAATGTTTTCTTGTCTTGACCGACTAATTCTCGAAGTGGATTGAAGCCAAGGCATACTCTAGCATCAAGGATTCTGTCATCAAAAACTTCATGTAGAAGAATATCATTTGCTAGTATGGGGCCTCCTATGAAGTCATCACAGACAACGGTCCTCAAATTATCTTTTAAGATTTTGGAGACTTTTGTTCTTCATAGGAGATCAAAATAAGTTATTCTACGCCACGGTATCCACAAAGAAATTGGCAGGCCAAAGCTGCGAACAAGACTATCCTAAATAATCTAAAAAACCATCTAAACCAGAAAAATAAGGATGGTATGATAAACTCCAATCTGTATTATAAGAACCTCACCTTGCTACACTAATGGAGAAATCTCATTTTCTTTTGTGTACGGTGTCGAAGTTGTCATCCCACCTGAACTGAATGTCCCTTGACTTTAACGGACCAAGGCAATGACATGAAAATGTAACTCCACCATGCATGATGGAAGACGTGTTTCATAGAATTGAGGAATGACAATATCCTGCTCTCATCCGGCTTCAAAACTACCAGCATGCAACCACCAGGTATTATAACTCCAAGTTAAAAAGCTGGAATTTTTCTGTAAGTGACTTCATTCTAAAACATGTTTTTACCAACACTAAAGAAGAAGGGTCCGGAAAACTCAAAATCAATTGGAAAGCCCTTATCAAAAAACAATGATGGTTCGAAGTGGAGTCTACTGACTTAGAGGTTTAGAAGGTAATCTGGTCCGAAGATCTTTGAATGTGATTAACATTAGGAAACTTTATGTTTAAGTCTTGTAATCTCTATTTCAATAAACTATGATCTAGTTTGATCCCAATATCGGGTACATGGCAACTTGTTCTTATAAGTTCACCTAGTTTAATAAAATAAATCTCTTTTGTTTATTCACTAAATGTTAAAACAAAACAGAGCAAACAAAAATAAAACTTATTCACCAAGCATGCAAAACAACAAAAAGAGGAAATAAAGGTAGCCTCGAGAATACAAATCTCTTGGTATCGAGAATCCGCTTGTTCATTTTCCCAAGCTTCTTCTGAAGGTTGTCCCTATTGTTTTTCACCTTCCTATGTCAATCAAGCAGCTGCCAAAACAGAGGATGTACGATCCACACCCCAAATAAAAGATTCAAAAAAAATTTCTGAAAGGAAAGAGATTCATCCAACTCTTTGTCTTGACTTATCTCGAGAAGAAAAGTATTTACGGAAGAACTTATCAAAAACAAAACAATACGAAACATTTAAGCTCTGACAGTCGACAAAAATACATGATACCAAAATAAAGTGGATCATCAGTTCAGGTCTATCACAATCATGACCCATCCTCCACCTCTACAAAAGGGAATGCTGAGTCTTCTCTCCTTTCATATCAATAAAAGCTAAATCTTCTTTCCTTTCATATCGGTAGTCAACTCAGGCACTCTTCATAATTTGCTTTCATCAGCTCGGGTCCCTCCTACTTAAACATACGACTCGGTTTCTTACTCAATCTTCATAAAATATCGATTTAAAATTCATACAAAAAAATTGGCGAACTCATCTTTTATGCAAAAAAACAGCACTAAAATAATTTAGCTCCTTAATCTCGTATATAGCTTTATGGCAACCTTGTCACTATCGCACACGAAACTGACAAGCTGAAGGGCTAACTGTTAGAATCAAAATCCATCATTCCTGGCTAAAATATTTAAATATTAATAAAAACTTAGAGCATCTCCATCGCTCACATATCCACAATCAGTTTCTGAAACATTAAATAATGTTTATTTAATATAGTTTATGAATTACTTAAATGTTATTATAATTCAAAAAGTTAAAATCATTTGAATTTCGACATCTGTCTCTTAAAATTGCTAAACCGTTTCTGAAAATTGTAAGGGAAGAAACGATATATGAACTTCTCTCTTATTTTATTTTATTTTATTAATATATTTCTTTTGATACTTTCTCTCATATCATCCGGTGGGGATGGTCTTATGTATTTGAATATTTTGGTGAAAAAAGGAAAAATACAATTTATATTAAAAAACACTTTGTGATAAAAATACAAATCACGAGTAATACAAAGGCAAATAAATATTGGCACAGTTTCCCTTGTCAACTTTATCCCCGAGCTGATCCTCTCAAAAGCCTCATGCATCTTATCTTCGTCTCCTTATCTCGAACCAATGAACCGTAAAACACGATCTCAAGCCAAAATGTAACTCTACATCCCTGAGCTTATGAGTAAGAATGTTCCAAGCCAATTAATCCCTTGGTAAACCCGAGCTGGTGAAAGCGTCCTTGTCCCGAGAGATGACAGAACATTCTCCATCCCGAGCTGATTGCCTCCATCTTCTCCGAACTGGTCAATAACGTGTATGAACACCTAAGCTAATGAAGGGGAGATATCTTATCCCAAACCAAGGAGTTGTGCAAGGACCTAAGCTGAAGATTTTCAATGCCGCATATAACCCCGAGCTGATCCTCAGCATCTCATACTCGAAATAACAAGCATGAGGATCTGTGCACTGCAAATTATTGGTCTATGAGACGATGACAAAGGAACCGAGCCAATAATTGTCGTCACGTGCTATCTCGAGGCGAGGATCCTTTAAAACCAAGCCGATCGACCAATCTTCAATGGATCAATCCGTCTCATAAAGTTCCCGAGCTGATCATGATTATAATGGACACAAGGCGATCGTCTTCAGCTTGTCCCTAAGGTGACAGATGATCAAACACCGATCCGGTAAACTCTTGCACCTAAGCCGGTGAAGATCATCATGTCACAATGGCAATGGCCTAGATACCGAACCGGTGATCGTCTTATTTTTTTGCCCTGAGCTGATCATGTCTCCTTCTTCGTCTTCAAAGATCATTTCCAAAAATTATCGATATTTTAATTTGTAAGACATCTCCTCGTTATACAAAATATATGTAACATTTTATCTATAAAAAACAACTAGGCGTTACCTTAAATCAAACTAAAACGTCAAACAAAATATGTATGAAGAAATTATTAAACCAAAAGTAATTGATGTGATTATACTGAACCGACAGAGAAAGCCGAGTTGACCAAAGCCGGTGGAATATACGAAAGAATACACTCCCACATCGCGAAGCTAACTAGTCAGTGCTTAAGATTGTCGAGTATATATCGATATCGACATATAGCTTTCAATTAATTCCAATTCTCTGGTACTTAGTGACTTAGCATTATAACATACTTTTGGTTATGATCTTTGTATGAAACCCTTAAATCAATAAAAATCTCTTTCTTTTCGATCTTGTTTTCTTCTTCATATTATCATTTTTCTCCAAAAAACTGGTTTCTAGAGTTCTTTCTTTTCTAAAATACGTTGAGATAAATCTCAGTTCTTACAGGCATTCAGTTTAATTTTTCAAATTTTCGATGCTTTGTAATTTCTTTTTATCAAATTTCTACAAAAAAACATAGATTGTTCGTTAGGTTACAATATTCTTTACATCTACATATTGAAAATTTAGTATATATGATACCAAAATGTCACGTAAATTTTTTAAATTATTTAAAATACTCAATCTATTACTGTCTTAAACTTTCATTATTTTGGATTAAATCTCTATGTTCCAAAGATTTAAACTATATATTATTATTTCTTGAAATATCACATATATAATATATGATAAAATGGTGATTAACATTATATAGATTGACTCATATATAACCTGCTTACATATATAATATGTTTATCTGTGATCACCACTTACAAAGAGGATTTTGGCCAGGACCACCATAGTAAAAAGAAACCTCCCAATCATGATGATAACCATTTACTATTATATCATAGCAATGTTGATCTGTCATATAAGAATTAAGTTTCTCAGGAGGTTTCGTAACATCAGCTTCATCAATTATTTCAATATTCCTAAAAAAGCTAGTATTTTTATATCCCTCATTTGCAAAACGGCCACTTCCCATGGTTGTTGATGTGTGTTTTGGATTTTCGTTATTGTTTATTACTTCACCTCCCCAATGAATTTCTGAAGCACTATTTTGTAAATGATTAAACAGTGACGAAGGCCAATATCCAAGAATTTGATCGGAACCTAATTTCAACCACCAATTTCCAGTGTGGGAGTCCTATAATAGATATAAGACAATTATTCTCAATTATTATAGATTAGAAAAGTAAATGTTTTGAAATATAAATGATGAAAGATTGTGTTTGGTTATCTTGACCTTCCATATAGTTATGAACAATGAAATTTGTTCATGTTCTATGACTGAAACTTTAGGCATGGCTCCACCTATAGCAAATTCTTGGTTAGTAAGAACAAAACCTGGACATTTAAGATTGTAGCAACCTGAGCGATTGTAATTATTAGCCTGTTATCAAATAACACAAAAACCAAAATATGTTATCTTATTATACTCAACAAGACAAAAAAAACTTGAATTTAAAAGCAAGAATTTTTTTTGTTAAATTTAACTTACAGTCCAATAAATAAAAAATCGGGTCTTTTTATCACCATAAATATACGGGTTCACCTAATTAATAATAATATAAAAATTTCAAACAATAAGATAGTATATAATAATAAAATAAGACTACTGGGATTGAATGTGTGTATACACACGGAACTATAAGAATAAAATAAGACCTACATGCCAACCAGCTTCGATGCTGTTAAGGGGAGAAGATGCACCAGATGTAATCCATATTTGTGCTAAACTAAATTCATAATTTCTTTCTACGTGAGGATTCCACACGCTTAGATCTGCTTTGGCTCCATGATATTTTGTTTGAGAAGGATATGTTTTTACTATGGCATACTATATATGTACACAATTAGGTATATATAATAATATAATAGAAAATGATGAATTTCAATTATATAGACATATATATATATATATTAATTATCCATACCTCATGTATTAAATTCTTCCATCGATTGTTTGACTTTGGTTGAGGAATGCTATTGGGATCTTTTTCCCCATATCTTTCGATTGATTCTGCTTGTAAAATACTTTCTCTTCTCGTTCTAATGATTGGAATGCTATTTTTTGGACATTTCCATTAATTGTCCAGAGTTGCATCACCTTGTTATGTTTTTTTGTTGATTCATTATTCCATTCATTTGGATATGAATTTGGTCTCATCTGTAACATGAAATTGTAATAAAATAATATATTAAATTAAAAAGATGATAAACAAATTTGTAATTAGTTCAATTTTTTTGAATGAAGTTATTTTAATGCTATTGGTCCAAGTTTGAGCCAAATTCTACTTCTATTATTATCATATAAATCATATAGTTCTAGAAGTAGATAGATAAAATTATAAATAAGTTTAGAACTTTATATTAAATTTACTAATAATAACTAAAATATTAATAAAAAGAAGATAATCAAAACCTGAATGGTGTGGTTTTTGAATAATGGATGATCATATATTGGATGATTCTTCATATGAACACAATCTATAATATCTCCGTCTGGACTCTACAAAAATTAAAACCAAATGAAAAAATTGCCTATAACTCTTTTGTAGATTCCCAAATTAGACTAACCTTTACAGATTTAAGAGCGGGTTTATTCAGCCTTTTCAAAAGTTTGTTTATATCAATGTCACGAGAATTATCATATTTTCTTCCGGTAACCATCACAGTTATGATTAAAATGATAAACATAATTAAACTTGCTATCGTTGGACTCATCATGATAAGAGTATCCAATTTTTTTTTGGTATTTTTGAAGTGAACCTCGATCTTTCATTGGATTTATTGGTGATTAAGTTAAATGTTATATATATACTAAAACATTATGCACAAAAAAACTGAATTTTTTGATACTTTATTTTTTTTAATTAGAAAAGGAAAAGCAATAAATTTAAAGCAAAATAATATCCACATAAAGTACAATATTTTTCTTATCATAGATTATTTCATTGCAAACACATACAAATGAAAATAATATAACAATATAGATTTTCCCAAATATGGAAAATAAGAAACATTAAAAAGTTAATATATCTATGAAATTTAAAGATGGCAAAGTATCTTATAGCAAAAAATTTCTTTTGAAAGATAAACACTGTTAGAAAGAAAAATTATAAATCTCAATCAAATGACACTTTTTTGCACATTTTTATCACACAAATTATGAAATTTTAGCGATAGTATACTTTTATGTTTTATAATATTTATATAAGAACTAAGAGAAATAATTTAAACCAATATAACTACAAAACTAGAATTTCTTAGAGGATCAATGCTACATAAATTTTTTTTATTATTGCGTTATTATCTTAGAGGATCAAAGAAAAAAATATGGGTTTCTTTATTATTGTAATTAATTTTAATGTTATTTAATACACACTCTTTTAAACTTGAAACTAGATTCGCGGTTAGAAGTTATTATTATTATTATTTTCAAATAGTTTATTTTATAATTATACATATTTTATATATTAAAGTTAAAAAATTAATATATGAGAGTTAGTAAATTTTAATAATATTTTTGGATGTCAGTTATTTAACATTAAATTGGTGTTAGTTGAAATTTTGGTTTGAATCAAATTTCTTTTTTTATATCAAAAATCAATCCTTTAAAAAATAAAACTTATTAAATAAAAAAAAAATAAAAGATAATAAATATTATACATTTGATTTGATAATTTCAAAACCAAAAAATAAATAAATGTAAATTTGTTTAAAAACATGAATCCTTATATGAGCTTCGGTTGGACTATTGTTATATGCATTAGTTTAAAATAATAATTATTAAAACTCAATCTATCATTATATTTATTTTATTATATGACAATTAAAAACTATATATCTTCTTATTTAATACTATTTTTATATTAATTGATAATATAATAAAATATATACAGTTTTTAAGATGAGATATTTTTAAATTTGTAACTCCTTTATTCAGTTCAATGTATTTGTAAATTTAAAATTTAAGATATGTTAATATTTTTATTTTTGTATAGATGTGTTGATGATTTTAATATATTACAAAAAGAAGATAATATTTCTAATTAATGTTTTGTATACTTATTAAAAATATTTTTAGAAGTTATAATTTAAAATATACTGATAGTTATATTTTAAATATATGATGAAATTATATAGTATATTTTATTAGTTTTATTTTTATTTTCTAATATTTTAAATATATTTTTTATTTTAAAATAATAACTGATTTGTTATATTATTTAATTATATTTATCATTTGATTTAATATCTAGTTTTCTAAAAAATAATTAGATAAGTGAGACTTATTATTTTATATTATTTCAATACATATCCACTTAAAAAAAATTATAGTAATTAATTTTACACAATCATTATAATCAAGTTTATAAAATCTATTATAGTGTGTATATATATTTAGTTTTAATTAATTTTAGTAAAGTTAAATTATTTTTTGTAAAATCACGTATAAAAATAAGATTATATTAATATTTTTTCTTTGTTTTATACTAATATAGACAAACAAGAAACATATTTATGTACCGATGTGTAGATGTTCGAAATAAATCAAGCGTTTGAGAGGGGGTTTCTTGTAACATGTTCTCATCTTCATCTGACTCATCCCTCCACGAATACGTCGAAAAGAAGACCTTTATACCAAATACCGCCACGTAATCATCTCTAACGTGCTACGTGTCATCAAAGCTCGCGTCTTGAATCGAAAAGTGTTAAATAGAAACAAGAGAGAGAGAGAGTTCAGATAGATGGAGGCAACTAAAGAGAGAATGGAAAAAGAACAGAACAAGAGGATGGACGAATCTGCCGTTACAAATGAGACGAGAAAGACCGAAAACACTGTGAGAGTGATCATTCGCGAGTCTACTGTTGAAAGCGTAAGCGGAGACGGCGGCGAAAACGCTCGCAAGCCGGAGGACATTCTTGCTTTTTCAAGAACCGTACGGAAGATCGATTCCTCACTTGAGTAGTTTAGTTTATGTTTGTCTGTTTTTAACTTCTTGTTTCGAAATGTTGTCATTTTTCTTACTGTCAATCAACTAGCGAAACAAACAACAATACTTTTGCTACTTTGCTCTATATCATTTACTACACAAACATGAGAAAATTGCGTGAAGAAGAAGAGAAAGAAATGGTTTTTTATGTATAAAGAAATGGCTTCTTCTTCGTCCACCGTTGATACTCAGCTCAAATGGACGAAAACTCCGACGGCTCACTTTTTCAAAAGGGAAAGCTGAGTCTTCTCTCCGTTCGTATCAGTAAAAGCCAAATCTTCTAGTTAGACCGTGAAAATTTCGATTAAAATCACGAAATTTCAAAACAAAATTGATATAATAAAATAATAAATTAAGAAAAGCGTATTAAAATGAGATTTTAAAAATATTTTAAAAAATAAAATAAAACATGGAATCGATATATATTTAATAAATCGATCGTAATTTTTGAATTTTAGAATACAACCATAATAAAATTATTTTAAAATATCCAAATTATTTTACAATATCCAAAACATTTATAATATTAAAACGATATGAGAAATTGCTGAAATTTTTGTTTTACTTTAAAAGTTTTTAATCGGATGATTTTTATAAAAAAAGAGGCACATATTTATATAGAACGAGTGGCTTAATCTTCAACTAAATTTTTTGGAAAAAAAAAATATTCTTGGATATACTCTTTTTCTACAAATAAAAAAGATCGGAATTCTTCCAAAACTTAATTCAAAAAAAATTTGGATTTATCTAGACACAATTTTTTAAATTAATCATTCCATTATAAAAAAAAACATAATAAAAATTTGCTCCAAAAATAACATTTTATTATGGGTTGCGCTTACAAGACCCAAGACCCAAGACTCAAACCTAGACGCGGTTCGGCACGGACAGCGCACTATATAGTGTTTTGCATAATGGTCCTAATACTGTGTTTTCATAGTGTCTCCACAAGATTTTTGACTTATACAAAGGGAATGCCATATTTATACTAAAACTTTTTATTTTTCTTTCCAATGTGGAACAAATTAACTTTACATTCATTTATTTTTTAACACAAGTAAGATTTTATTAAAGAGTCTAATGACTCAATTTCTCTTCACACTAAAACATATTTTACACGACCTAAAAATTTATAAAACTTGGGTTCCAACACCTATTTCCTTTATTATTGGTAGTCAACTCAGGCACTCTTCATTTTTCACCCTTGCTTTCATCAGCTCAGATCCGTCCTACTTTAAACATCCGGCTTGGTTTCTTACTCACTCTTCATAAAAAATCGATTTAAACTTCATATAGAAAAATTGGCGAACTCTTCTTTTATGCAAAAAACAGCAACAAAACAATTTATCTCTTTAATGTCGTATATGGTGACAACTTCGATACTATCGCCACACGAAACTGATAAGATAAGATGAGAGGCTAACTGTGAGAATTAAATCTATTTTTTTCTAATAAACGATTAAAATATTAAAATATTTAAAAAGTATTTTTATTTTGCTGAAATAAACAATTTATATGAAAAAAACAGTTTGTGATAAGATTATAAATCTTTTATATAATAAGGAATTTTTCTCTCCCTTACAGAATACCACGTCATCAACATACATGTGTCAAATTTTAAAAATTTCTAAAACAAAAAATAGCTCATTAACATAAATACCATAATGCCTATTTAAATTGTATCGATAGAAATTACCTCAATATAAACCCAAAGCCCAAATGATTACCGATTACGTTTTCTCTTACTTTCACATATCTCTCTGTAACTAAAAAACAAAGGGATGAAGGAGTTGAAGCATCTCGTAACGTGGCCGTAAGTAATCTCTCTGAATAACCCCAAGCCGTCTACACGAAAGCATTTTTCATTCCGGTTTTAAAATTTGCAGATTTGCAGCTTTGTTTCTAAGTTTTAGTTTACCTTATAATCATTAGTGGGAACAATAATTTAATTTTTATATATAAAAAGGTACTCTAACGGTTTTTGAAAGATGGGATCAATTGCTTCTAATATAGGAGTTCAAGATCATATCCAAAAGAAATTGACTAGAAGGAACCACGTTAGACCAATTTCGAACAAAAAGAAGTTTACTTTGTCAAAGGGTATTCCAACGTCTGTCTGCCCAAAATTAAGATGGCTTAAGAGCATCCGCATTAGCGGATTACGACGGGTTCATGGGCTGGGGTTCACAAAGCCCGTCTCATTTTTTAATAATAAAAAGGCTTGATACTCTTGTGAATCGGTTCGTCGGGGTGAAACGGTATGATATGTTGGGGTCAAAATCCACATTTCCGGAATTAACGACTAAAATGTTTAAATATCGGAAAAACTTCCATATTTGAATATTTTCGGGGAAAATAACGATATTCGGAAAATAGTTTAATTAAAACTATTTTATCGAAAAGTTCGTTTTCATATGTTTTCCGATAAAACGCGATAAAACCGAACTTTTCGGCAAAA
>KE153931.1:33503-44608 GCA_000411075.1 Sisymbrium irio
TATTAATTATATTCTTTGTAATCAAATATAATGTTAGATTCATATTTATTTATTGTTTTAATAGTATAGGTAGTTTGAAATATAGACACACAAGAAACATATTTATATATCGATGTGTAGATGTTCGAAATAAATCAAGCTTTTGAGAGTTGTAACATGTTCTCCTCTTCATCTGACTCATCCCTCCACGATTACGTCGAAAAGAAGACCTTTATACCAAACACTCCCACGTAATCATCGTGCTACATGTCATTAAAGCTCGCGTCTTGAATGGAAAAGTGTTAAATAGAAACAAGAAAGCCCTGGGAGAGCTGTGTGAGAGAGATAGAGAGTTCAGAGAGATGGAGACAACTAAAGAGCGAATGGAAAAAGAACAGAACAAGAGGATGGACGTATCTGCCGTCACAAATGAGACGAGAAAGACCGAAAACACTGTGAGAGTGATCATTCACGAATCTATTGTTGAAAGCGGAAGCGAAGACGGCAGCGAAAACGCTCGCAAGCCGAAGGACATTCTTGCTTTCTCAAGAACCGTACGGAAGATCGATTCCTCACTTGAGTAGTTTAGTTTATGTTGTCTGTTTTAACTTCTTGTTTCGAAATGTTGTCATTTTTCTTACTATCAATCAACTAGCAAAACAAACAAAACAGTATCTTCGCGACTTTTCTCTATTACTACTACACACACATCAAAACGTGAGAAAATTGCGTGAAGAAGAGAAAGAAATGGCTTTTTGTATAAAGCCCAAAGCCCAAAAGCCCATTGGGCTTTATACGCTTTAAAAGAAAGCTCTAGAACTTCTCTTGATAAGTTTTAAAGCTTTAGCTTCTATCTGTTACTTACCTTCAGTACAAGAAGATGTCGTTAATTCCGATCAACGATCGCCGCCGGAGATTTTCTTCCGGTGAAAGAATCTGGGAGCCATTTGAGCTCATGAACACTTTCCTCGACTTTCCATCACCATCTCTCTTGCTTTCTCACCACTTCCCATCACTCTCCCGAGACATTTTCCCAACTTCTTCTTCGTCCACCGTCGAGACTCAGCTCAACTGGACGGAAACTCCGACGGCTCACGTTTTCAAAGCGTATCTTCCGGGAAAGACTGAGGACGAAGCGATCGTGTTCGTGGACGACGAAGGATTTCTCCAGATCTGTACCGGAGACAACAAGTTCATGAGCAGGTTCAAGCTTCCCGACAACGCTTTAACTGATCAGGTTACGGCTTGGATGGAGGATGGGTTTCTCGTCGTGTTCGTCGCGAAAGATGGTACTACCTCTTCCTTGTCGCTGTCGGAGGTGGAGGAGAATCGCAACGTGAGAGTTGTGGAAATCACTGGCGATGATGATTAAGTAATTAATTAAAGTCTTTTAAACTTTAAATAAACGGAGTAATCATCCTGTTTGTGGATCTTGTATTAAGTTTATGTATGTAAAAAAAAAAACAAAACAAAAAAAAGCGTGTCGTTGTACTGTAACTGAAGAAATCCCGTTGCGTATGTATTACAGAAAATTTGAAAAAAGATCTTAAGATAATCAAAGTTTGCAAAATAGCCCATCATCTAAGAGAACTAACGGGAAAGGACATTTTAATATCTAATAATAGAATCTATACCATGTTTTGACTGTAACGCTGGATTAGCGCAATATTAATGCTACATATGAGAGCATTTTATCAGCAGAATTTGTATAAATTTTTTAAAATAATAAAAATGTTAATATTTTGTTACATTATAAAATATGTATTATTATGAAAATTTTTAATGATTTATAAATAAATGATTCATTAAAAGAATGATAAATGGTAAGATAGAATTCCGAGAAATTGTTTTGTTAGGTGTTCGTGTTGGTGTTCCAAATAGAATTGTAGGAACATAGCATAGGCTAGACAAGATCTATCATTATATTGTTTATTTTATTATTGATGGTTAGATATTGGTTTGGTTAAAAATTTCGAAAATTTATTTTAAATAAAAAATTTTGTATTTTTTTATTTTTATTTTATTTTATTTTTGTTTTGAAAATTTCTATTAGAAATTTATTGATGAACATGCTCTAAAATCATTTTCAAGATTTCCTAAAATTAGCTGACAGTCGAAATTGTAATATGAATTTAAACTTAGGTTGATGGATTTGTAACAATTTTCATAAATGAGGGTTATTTTGTAATTTTGGTATATTCTGAGGGTCATTTTGTATATTTTAATAATAATAATTTTCCTTTTTGTAATAATCAAGAGTCGGCTTGAAAGGAACCAGTGACGTGGCGGTCTAAAACCTCTTCCATTCTTCCATTCCACCCACTCGCGTGATCGAACGTATATGCTTTCCCTAAATTAAATGCCAAAAACCGGATCCTCAAACTAAACCCGACCCGGATCCAAATCTGTATAATTTGACCCAACGCCAGCTCAACGCCTCACCTCGGTGGCTTTCTATTCGTAATTCCGTCAACAAGTATGTTTGTTTTGATTACCGGAACATCTAATAGAAATTCGAACACGACACACACACACACATAAGAGACATCTCCCTTCTTTCGCTCGAACAGACGATATCTTTGGGGGAATTGTATGATTGTGGTGTCGGTGAAGCAATCCGAACCGGAACTGGAATCTGATTTCATCTGGACTTTGTTGGAGTTTTCCTTTAATGATGGAATTGGGGTTTCCTTGGGAGTGAAGGGATGATGATCCAGACAAGACTGGATTGATCTGAACAATCATGTGGTTTTCCTTCTTAAGACCCAGAGATCGATTCTCCCTGGGCGAACTCAGGTTTTCATCTTTTTCTCTTTTTATTGATCGATCCCTCAACAAGTTCCAATTTTGCAGTTTATCTCTCTGTTTTCGTTTAATTCCAATTGTGACTTTGGTTTATTTTTTGAATTTTTGATGTAAAGTTTGTGTCTTTTTAAGGGTAGTTGAGAGGTTTTTTCGTCGTAATCTCTTTGGAATTAGAATTGGTAGTTTGCAGTTATTTGTTAGGGTTTTCAGGGAGTTTGAATCTTTGGTGGTTTGAATGGTGTCATTGACTATTTAAGTTCATCTTCGTTAGTTTCAGTCAGGGGTCAACTATATAGAAACTATGTGTGTCAAAGGGACTATCTTGATCATAGGAGAATGACTTGATCTTAATGTACTACAGTATTCTACCAGATGATGTAAAAAAATGTGTCTTTTAAGGATGGTTGAGAGGTTTTAGTCGTAATTTCTTTGGAATTAGAACTGCCAATTTGCTGTTGTCTTTGTTAGGGTTTAGGGGAAGTTGGATCATTGATGGTTTGGATGGTGACATTGACTATTTAAGCTAACCTTCCCCTGTTTCAGTCAGGGGTCTAGTGTCTTATCTTGTCCATAGTGTATGTTGATTCTACCAAATTATGACGCAGAAGTGTTGAAACTTTAGTTTTTTTGTTGTGTAGGCATCTGACTGACCAGTTGAGGAAAATTCAGATAGTGAACGAGACCAATAAGGTCAGTGGCGTAACTTCTTTCATTGTAGCAACTTTGACTTGGCACTATTCTTTTGTTTTTGTTCACCGTTTTTTCGTTTTCAAGGATTTTGTTGTCGAGGCACTGAGATCAATCGCGGAGATATTAACTTATGGCGATCAGCATGATCCATCATTCTTTGAGTGAGTATTCGTGCTAATGATCAGGCAACGCAATCAATTTATTATTGGTGTATGTTAATATCAAGCGAATTGTTGCAGATTTTTTATGGAGAAGCAAGTAATGGGAGAGTTTGTACGTATTTTGAGGGTTAGCAGGACAGTAACAGTTTCTGTTCAGTTGTTGCAAACCATGAGTATTATGATCCAGAACCTAAAAAGTGAACAATCCATCTGTGAGTTCATCGGATGCAGTATATTTCCTTTGAGAATCGTCAAGTTTACAGTCTAATTGATGATATTCTTATGAAACTCCTTGCAGACTACTTGTTCAGTAATGAATATGTAAACTATTTGATAACATATACATTTGACTTCCAACATGAAGAGCTTCTATCTTACTACATATCCTTCCTAAGGTACATTTTTCTGCTATTATCTCGGGTTCAGGAAGTACTTGTCGACTTTATCTGATAATTGTTTTATGTAGAGCTGTTAGTGGGAAACTAAACAAGCATACAATATCATTGCTTTTGAAGACCGAGAACGTGAGTATTCTTTTAGTTGCATATACATTTTACTGTTGTAAGTCTTTGTATGGATTTTTCTGCCATATTTTAATTCTGCTTTTCTGCGTCTAGGATGTAGTAGTTTCTTTTCCCCTTTATGTCGAAGGAATACAATTTGCATTTCATGAAGAGAACATGATACGTACTGCAGTGCGTGCGCTGACTCTTAATGTATATCACGGTAAGTCATTTATAATAGTTCTTTCGATTTGTCACTTGTATGATAAAAAACTACTCAGAGCTTTTACCATCGTTTCTGATGCCTTTAGTTTGTTTTTGCAGTTGGCGATGAATCTGTGAATGATTATGTAGTTAGTCCACCGCACACCGAGTACTTTTCAAAATTAGTTTCATTTTTCCAAAAGCAATGCATGGATCTAAGTGAAATGGTGTTGAACACTCTAAAGTAAGATTCAGTGCATTTTCATTTCCCAGAGCAATAGCTTGTAAAATTGACCATTACTTGTCACAACCCCTTTTCTTTTATCTAATTACTAGTTTGTGTTTGATCCTTGATAAATTATATTCTTCTGAAAGATTTTCATTTTATCCTTGTTAAAGGACCCCATCCCCAGACTCGGGTGGAAGATTGTTTTCTGCCGTTGATGGGATTGAGGACACCTTGTACTACTTTAGTGATGTTATCTCTGCCGGCATACCTGATATCGGGAGGCTGGTAACAGATCAAATTCTACAGCATCTAACTCTCCCACTTCTTCTGCCGTCTCTATGCTCTGAGGCTGTGAATGTACATATTATCACCTTTTCCTCTTAATTTCCTCTTCGGTTTTAATTTTTACTTTTGTGCCATTTTGTTACCGTTGTTAGTATTGACTGTCTGCGGGAGTACTAGTTTAGTAAAATATTGGGTTTGTTGTTATTTCAGGATATAACAGTCGATCCTGTCACTTCTCTCTATCTGCTTTGCTGCATCCTGCGGATAGTTAAAATTAAAGATTTGGCAAATATGACCGCTGCTACTCTTTTCTGCCCTGTAAAAGCTTTCATTTCAAGTTCCCTAGTGAAACCTAATAGTATCTTGGCTCCCGAACGCCCTAGATATGGAAATGGGCATCCAGACAATGGTGTTACTGAGGAAGCAGATCAACAGTGTCCAAGCACTACAGTCTTGAGTGAGGATGGAAATTCCCACGTTTGCAGTGAAGTTACTACGAAAACTACCTTCAACAGTTCACATATTACATTTAGGTAACATGTTAGCTAGTAAAACCTGCAAGAAGTTAAAATAGTCGCTTCTTACACTCCTTTAGCCTTGTATGATACTGGCTTAATATTTTCCACTGTCTATTAAGCTGGTGTTCTTTTGGTGACTAGGGAGACCTTACTTCAATATATTTCTGAGGGAGATGACGTGCAAGCTCAGGGTTCCTTGTTTGTGCTAGCCACTTTATTGCAGACAAAAGGTATTGTCAGTGGCGTTGTGCAGATTCTTCTTGCCTTTTATGATTTTGATGTTGTACATTCTCTTTTGATAGAACTTGAAGAGTCAATGCTAGATGCTTTCGGCATTCTTCCTCAGCGTAAGCAGCACAAAAAACTTTTACTGGTGAGTTTCTGTTATTATCCTTCGTCTTGTGCTCAATATCTTTTCCATTAGATTGTCTAGGCAAATCGCATCTGCATGGATCCTGTTACTAATACTTTTTTCATGACATCTACTAGCATGACCAATAAAATATGCTTTACTTTTTCTTTTTCAAAACATAATTGGTAGTTATCTGTGACAGCAATCTTTGGTTGGGGAGGACTCTGGTGAGGAACAACTATTTTCACCGCAAAATGGTTCTATGAGAGATGGCTTAAGTAGCGAACTTGATTGGTTTTTACGGAGGCTGGAGGTACTTCACTGCATCTCTTAAAATTTATTCCCACTCATCTCTTTGGTGTTGTGTTATATTGTGCTTGACTTATTCATCCAAGTAACTTCAACAGGAGCAATTCGGAGTATGCTGTTCGTTGCCTGGGGCTGCAATGTGCCCCCGTGTACATAGACATCAGGTAATTACTAAATTATTAACTGTTGTAAACCCTAGTTATTACCCTAGCTTCTTGTGAAGTTCCATCTGCTAAAGTTCTTGTCCTTAATTAATAAAAAATGTGGTGTAGGTGGTGGATGCATTGGTCAGTCTTCTCTGCCGTGAAAACATATCTGCCGAAACATTATGGGATGGAGGATGGCTTTTACGTCAATTGCTTCCTTATAGCGAGGCAGAATTTAATCGTAAACATCTCAAGATGCTGAATGTATGTTTCTTTCAAAATGTTTGTTTTGACACTGTTTCTGTCTCCTCTCTCTCTCTCTCTCCCTCCTTAGTACTTACCAGTTTCCTGCTGATATCAGGATTCGTATGAGAAATGCAAAAATGCACTAATCCGGGAGATTAAAGGTACCTGGCCGGATCTACTCATCACGGTACTACTTGATGAGTGGAGAAAGTGCAAAAGAGGTAAGTAAAGAAGCAAAATGTTGGTTATTGGTTGTAAGAATATAGTCAATGAATCTAATACCGAATCTCTTCTGACAGTGATCGAAGCTCCATCCCCTCAAAAAGAGCCTAAATCGGTTCTTCTCCAGCTGGATAGATTCACTTCTAAAGGTAGAATATTTGTTCTAGATTTAGTTAGCTGATAACAAATGCGAATGATCTGAAACATTCCCTTTTACTGTTTATGCAAACCATTTACAACTGAAAATCCGTTACAGAAAATCATGTTAGCGAATCATCATTCATAGAAGGGGAAAGATTATGCGAGGTGGTAAAGGTGTGTTTCCCCTTAGATTTTTATGAAAGATTCTTGTCAGTGTTTGATGTATATGAAAATGATATCTGATAATCAAGCCTTTCCTCCTTAGGTTTTTGTGCTTCTTCATCAACTCCAAATCTTCTCCCTTGGTAGGCCCTTACCAGAGCAGCCTCCTATCCATCTTCCTCTCGACAGATCTGAAACATCTCGTGCCACAGTTGCTGGTTTGGATGGCTCAGTCCCCAAACCTGGCAAGGAAGTGAAGCTAGGTTAGATGCCTAATACACGTATACTCAACCACACCATGTCTTTGTTTTGATTGATTTGTCGCTGTAATCTAATCTTTGATATTCCCGGGTGCAGTGGATGCTGTAACCTGTTGGATTGCCTTTGAAAGAGGCAAGGAACGCAAATTCTCGTTTCTAGCATTATCATCGGGTGTATCTGGATGGATTGTCCTTACTGATCCAGAAAACGGAATCGTCCGTGTTGTCGCACCTTTAGCCGGCTGCAAAGTACGTAACCACCTTCACTGTCTTCTTTTTTAACGAAAATGTTTGTAAAGACAAACAAGGACAGAAGATAACCTTTGTAATGATCTGTTTTGTTGTTTTTTTAGCCCCGAATAGATGAAAAGCACTCAAAATGGCTACATCTGAGAATCCGACCATCCACGTTACCGTTCTTGAATCCAACAAAGCGAGGAGTGTATGAGAAGCTCAAGTCCAAAGGTCTAGTAGACGGGAGATGGGTGTTAGCATTCGGAGACGACGAGTCTTGTTACTCTGCTTACTCAATGGTTGTACATGAGATTGGTCTACAATGCAGCGAGGTTGAAAGGAGGTTAAAGCCATTGTTTGATCTTGATATAAACCAGCAAGATCAATCAACCGTTATTTCTGACGCCTTATCTTCATCAGCTTCATCTTCGTCGGGCTGATCTCATTTTGCTTTGCATTCATAAATGAATACATATGAATCGCCAGGCATTTATAATGCACTCTTAGAGCAGCTTCCATGATTCTTTGAACATACCAGTTTTCAGGTGCCTTGCTTCAGATGTTTCATGTCCATTAGCTCCTTTCTTTCAGGGTTCTTTTTTCTTTATTTCTGTTTATTTTTATTTTTTCTTTCTTTTGTAATGTCAATGTAATATCATTGTATATTTGAAAGTAACAATCCATTAGTGAATTTCAATTGTTATCACAAGGAAAGAAAGATTTATTAAAATCGATTAAATTACTCTAAAGATCTGAGTAATGTAGAGATTTAATGGTGAATTTTAATCCAAAAACACAAGAACGTTGCAAAACCGTTTTTGAAAAATCTATTTCGTTCTAGTGAAATTACTGAGAGTAGCTTTCGGGTAATCAGCTAATTCGTGCCTAACTACTTAACTAGTTGTAGAGGTATCAATAAAACACCATACAATTTTGCTGCGTTGATAAATACCCGAATTTAACAAAACAAAATTATGCATATACGAACTTTATTACATTAGCTAAAGAAAGTATTGATCAAGTCACCGTCAAACCACCAGTTCTGTTAACTGAGATGACTCTTTTGACACTGGATAAATTAATTTGGTGTGTTTAACTATAATAAACTCATCCAAAATTTTAAAATTTTAAAATCTTTATTGATATTTATACTTTATTCTTCAAATAAATATAAAAAAATTAAAAGATTCACAAAATGATATTTTTCAGTTAAAATCGTAAAATTTTGTTTTCCACAAAACCAAAAAATTTTATTTTCCACAAAACCGAAAAAATTTTGTTTCCACAAAACCAAAATCTTACTTTTTCATTGCAAAATTTTATTTTCTCACTAAATCCACAAAATCTCGTTTCTTCGTCAAAACTGCAAAATCTTGTTTTCTCACCAAAATCAAAAAAATTTATGTTTTAAATTTCGCCAAAACAACAAAATCTTATTTTTAAGCAATAACCACATTACATAAGATATTTTTAAGGTCATCTTCACTAACTAGAACATGACCCCACCTCATGACATGGTTGTGAGTCTTGTGAGCGTGTGACACTCCTCCTTATTGCATATCGTCTTCCTCCTAAATCTATTTCGTTTCTCTGAATCCAATGATGGCGGCGAAGGAGGAGTCAGAAAGCGAGAATTGTTTTAGCAAAGCGGTGGAAAAACCAACCTGCTCATGGTTGAAGCTGGTAACCTATGGTAATCTTCTGAAGACTGAAAAAATAAAAACCAACACGCGAGCTATGAGTTTGAAGATATTCTATGGCATCACTTGATGCGATTACCCACAAGGTAATGGATCTTTTTATTCTTCTTTGATTTCAGCATTCGATTGTTAGAGTTTTATAGGGTTTTTTTAAAAAACAAATGTTCGGAATTAAATTTAGAGCTATTTGATTTGATATCTTTCTCTTTTTTGATTGTTTTGTTTATTGGTATCGTTTGATTGAGAATACGTCCATATCAAGAAAATGTTTTTTTTTTGTTTTTGTTTTGTAGTTTTGGGTGTTTGATATGGTTTCGTTCTGGTGAACTTTTCATTCAATCACTTTTGATCTGTTTTAATTGTTTGATATCATTTTGTTGTGAATTTAGGGAGAATTGTATAAATGAGTCAGATTTTATTTGATTTTGTCATATTACTCATTTTTCTTTTTCTACCTAATTCTCTTTGACATATTTAATAATTATTATAAATAGTTTTTACAGTTTTAAAAATAAAGAAAAATAAGAATAATGATAAAGTCAATGTAAAAAATACATGTATATTTTTTTGAAATAAAAAATATTGGTATAAATGAAAATAATTTTATATTCTACTTTTTCAGAACTTAAATTCCACCGTCTACGAAGCTTTAGAATATATATTCTATAAATTAGTATAAGTTTACAGTTAAATTTACACACACATACACTATAATTTATATTCATTACTCTATCTTCTGTGATTTCACTGATTTGGTAGATTACACGTTCTAGTGTTTACTCTATATTCTTTCATCTGGAATATATATTTTACTTGAAGTACATATATCCACACTTACTAGAATACATCTTCCACTGTTTTACTTTTTTTTTTGCGAATTGTAGAATATATATTCTGCGAAAATATCCTAAATTATAAGAAATATGGTAATTAAATGTTCCTATATCTTTTGAATTTTTATTAATTAGTATATATATTAAACTTGTGACATTAATAATTAATTTATTCGTGGTGTAGTGGTCCGTGTGATAACCAGCACGTGGAAAGTCAATAGTTTGACAGACAAAGAACGCGTTTTCCATTATTTATTTCGAGTTTAGGTTTAATGATAGTGAAAAGATGGTTATATCCTCGTCTTCAACATATCCTCTGCAAACCCTAAATCTATTCAGCCGCCAATTCTTTATTTTTCTCACGATTTTGCTGTTTTTCTAATTTTTCTTCTTGATTATATCCTAAAACAAAAGATATATGAACACATATTGAATTTTCAGTCAAATCGAATCAAAACAAGGTTGAAAAAAAAAACTATCCGATTTTGTTACAAACTTCCACAGAAATCCGTTGAATACCTCGGTGGCGTTAAGCAGTGCTGGGCAGCATGTTTTCGAATAAAGAGGACAGAATTAACAAAGCTCGTTATTCTATTATATTAAATATGTGCATATATAATTTTACATATTTGTCATATATTTAATCAAACCCAAAAATATTTAAAAAACTAATTATCAAGGTCAAAATTGGATTAGTAATTAAGTTAATACTAATGGGACACAATTCAGTTACTATAATACTAAAAGGACAAAACATATTTAAATGTGATCCAATTAGCTAATTTTTTCTAAATTTATATAGAATATTTCTAGTGTATGTATATTTTCTAAGATCATTATTCTTCCACTCTTCTTCTTATTTTCTTCCATGTGATCAATTGCTTGATTATGTTGTTTTTGACGGTTCTGAGTGTATAAAATTTGGTGATGCATTGTTTAGAATTCATACATATTTGTTATAGCCACTTTTGTAGGTAGGCTTTGAAATTGAAGTTACACTAACAAAATAATCAGTTTCTTGCATAACTTTTTGTGTGCAAAAATTGGCCAAGAATCCAGAAGATGTTATCACACATCTTAACTTACTCAAATTGGAAAGAATCTATATATATATATATATATATAT
>KE153931.1:51947-99375 GCA_000411075.1 Sisymbrium irio
AACGTCAATACAGAATTAGACTTCCAAACTCTAAACATGGTTGTTTCTTCGCGTTTCCATTTTAGATTATTTCAAAGTGGAAGTGGAAACGCAAATGCATATGCAATCGTAAAGAAACGACATGTGGCTCTAAAATGCGAAACAAATGCAAACGCTTGAAACTTTTGCCATGAGACTCGTGTATTATACAAAGACAAAGGCGCATGACAAGAGTAACTATAATAAACCCAAATAATCACCAAAAAAAGAGCAATGTTACTTAGCACTATTTGCGACAAGAATTTCTCCAAGTAACATATATGCATGCTTTTCTGAGTTCACAAACCTCTTTCCCTCAAGTCCCAGAACAAGTGCTACATAAGTACTCTCATTTGGAACAATTCCCCTCTGAACCATCATACCAATCAACTCGCATGCTTTCTCAATATCTCCTACACCGCAATATCCATGGATGAGAGTATTAAACAAAACCACATCAGGCTTTAAACCGGCATCAAGCAACTTATTAAACAAAACGATAGCTTCCCCCATTCTCTGCGCTCTGCAATACCCATGTAACAACGCACTGCAGGTTACAACATCGGGTTGCACTCTAAGATCAGCCATGTAAAACCATAGAAGAAAAGCTTCCTGAAAATCCCCCTTCTTTGAAAACCCACCAATCACATCAGTGAATGCTAATGCACTAGGAACAAATCCCCGTCGGATAAGCTCATTGACAATACCATTAGCTTCATCGACATATCCTCTAACGACCATGCTATGTATCAAGATATTGTAGGTTGCAACATCAGGAGAGATACCAGCAGACCTCATTCCATCAATAAGCTCATAAACTTTATTCAGCTGATGAGTCTTCCCATACCCATGCATTAGATTGTTATATGCTACAACATCTGGCTCCAAACCTTCGGTTTTCATATTCCGAAACAAACTTTCTGCATCGCCTACATTACCAAACTTGCTGCAAGCACCTATAAGCAATGTATACGTCGTTAAAGACGGCGAGTTTCCGCTTTTCAACATCGCTCCAAAATATTGGAAAGCTTTATCTATTTTGCCTAATTTACAATACCCACCAATCATAGTAGTATAACAAACACAATCAGGAAGAAGCCCTAACTCAAAGATCTCCTGAAATATTGTAGAAGCTCTAAGCATGTCTCCCTCGGTACATAATCTTGACAGAAAGCTACTGTACACAAAAATGTTTGGTCTAAGACAAAAATAATGAATGAGCTTAATGGCTTCCTCTGGCTTTCCTACCTTACAGAACTCATCTATAACAGAACTGACTGATACAGAATCCCGAGAGATTCCAAAGAGTTTGAGATTAAACAACAACGAAGTCGCTTCTTTTAGAAAACCAGCCTTACATAATCTATGAATGAAAACTGTAAATGCCACAACGTCTGGTCTGATTCCATACTGTTGTTTCATCCCCATAAGCAATTCCCAAGCTTTATCAAGACAACCATCAGAGCAGTATCTGCTAATAAATAGGCTAAGCACAGCAGCATTTAGTTGCCTCCCTCGAATAATCATGTGTGCAACAAACTCCCCAGCTAACTCTAACCCGTGACTTCCTCGTAGAATTTCCTTAAGCAATGAAATACAAACCCCTCTTGAAGGAAAGATGCCAAACTGATCTATTTTGTAAGCTAGTTTCAAGGCCATGTCTATTTTTCTCTCTTTAACACAACAATCAACCAGAATGCTAAACACGGTCTCTAAAACCCGACGATCACTACGAGTTTCGACAAGATCATTCATAACTAAACGCAATGAACTCTCTTCTCCATCGCATTTCTTCACCAGATGGAGAAGCATATCTACAGCTCTATAATTCATGTTTCCAGATACCAAAATATGAACCATTCGGCTCATAGACCTGGTCGAGTGGTGAGCACCAATCCACAACTCTGACCACCTGAAGAAGTATAAAGCAACGGATGCATCCGAAGTCTCTTCAAACAAATCATCCAAAATCCTGATGACATTGTACTGATCAAGCTCAATACTAAACCCACTCTTAAATCTATGTATCCAACTGTGCTTCAAAAGCACATTTCTAATAGTTTCAACACAATCATCTGAGACTCGAATGCACTTCAGAACCGTATCAAAGTCTTCACCAAAAAGCTTACTGGAACAAGCATAATGTCGTGATGCAACAGAATCACTCTGAGTTATGGGGTTATAATCAGCCAAAGGAGGAAGAAGAAAGGTCCTGGACAAGATATACCGAAAAGCCTTAGTTCTGGCAAACAAATGATTTAACCCAGAAGACTTGAGGTTAAGAACTGAGCTTGAAACCCACATAAACAAGGACGGGTTGGTCAGAAGTAATCTGTTAGAATAAAAAAGGAACAAACTTTGTGTCAGTTTCTTACAAAACAACAAAGAACAAAACTGGGTTTTGACAGAAAACCCATTGCTATCAATCTCTCATTTTCTAAAGGATTATAATCCAAACTCGAAATAAAACCAATTCTTCACTGACCAATGTTACAGCACACAAAGATAATTTCAACACACTAAAGTTTTCATAAAGAAAGTAAAAATCAATACTTTCTCTAAGAGGTGAGGCAAAGTATTTGAGGCTTACACTGACTTGTCTACACTTATAATCGTCCGGAGGAATAGTGGCACAAGGAGGTGTATAGGTGACCAAAGCAGAGGGAGAGAGAGAGAGAGAGAGACAGAAGACGAAAGAAGGAACTGTTGTTGTGGCGGTTGTGATTGTTTTTTCCTTCTGTCCCTAATCCAACAACCAAATATGGGCCTTTGTTTAATGGGCTTGTATCAACATGAGTCCGTCAAGTAATGGGCTTAAATCGGAATTTAAAGCCCAAAACGAAAACCCTGAATTGGCTTTATGTAGCCTTTCTTTCTCCATAAGAGAAACCCTAGAAAGAAGTTGTCTGTCTTTGCGCCTCTCGTCTCTCTTCAACCGTTTCAGCTCACCTAAAGGAAAATGGTAAAAGCTTCGTTCTTCCGATTCACAGAGAGCCCTTTAACCTATATATCTCCGGTTGTGCTCATAAGAGTTGTGCTTGTCCGTGCATACAGGTTTTCAAGAGATACGTCGAGATAGGGCGAGTTGCTCTCGTCAATTTCGGAAAAGACTATGGAAAGCTCGTCGTCATCGTCGATGTCGTCGACCAAAACAGGGTACTTTTACTCTTTTAACCTTTCGTCTGATTGGTTCATTAAGTTTCAAGATGAGTTATAGAGTAAACATGTATCAATTGGAAGTGAATGGATCTGACAAAAGGTTCTGTCTTTATTGCTTGCTTTTAAAGTTACAATCTTTTAGCTGCATTGCCCATATATCTGTTTGCCCGGAAGTTGTTATAAAGACTTGAGAGGTTTCAGTAGTTTGTTCATAAGTGTTGTTGAGTTTTCTTGTATGTCTTTAGTATTTAATTGTCTTTTCGTTGCTGTACATGTTGTCTACGTGTAGGCTCTTGTGGATGCCCCTGACATGGAGAGAATCCAGATGAATTTGAAGAGGCTGTCTCTTACTGATATCGTGATTGAGATCAACAGAGTGCCTAAGAAGAAGGCTCTGATTGAGGCCATGGAGAAAGCTGGTGAGTTTTATTTTTTGATTGCATATATATATCTCTGACATTGGAAGTTGTCGTATCTGGTCATTTTTAAACTTTAAAAACTTTTGCAGATGTGAAGAACAGGTGGGAGAAGAGTTCATGGGGAAGGAAGCTGATAGTGCAGAAGAGAAGAGCTGCCCTCAATGACTTTGACAGGTTCAAGATCATGTTGGCTAAAATCAAGGTCAGTATCGATCTCCCTTTTTAACTCCAATTACACTCTCCTTGGTGATGAATGATCCCTTATCTGCCATGTTCAAAGATGGATAGATGTTTAGGTCGTCTTACTTGTTTTATCTTTGAAATTTGTCAAACCTCAAAACAAATTATATATTTTTAATGCTAATGTTAAACTTATATAAATGACTTGTTTTGATCGCTCTATTGAATGGGGTTTTATGTGTTAATTTGCAGAGGGCTGGTGTGGTGAGGCAGGAGCTTGCAAAGCTCAAGAAAGAGATCACCGCTTGATGTTGTTTAAATTTATCCTACGCACTCAGATTTTTGGGTCTCCCGTTAGAAATCTGATTGATGATTTTGGTATCTTTGTTACAAGTTTGAAGAATTTTGCAAATGTTAGATCAGAACTTGAAACCATTTTGCTGGTTAAGAAAAGACATTTATTTATTCTCCTCTTTCTAATTTGTTATATGAATTGAAAACCCCAAACCGAGTTATGTCAATTACAAAGAACCCAAACCGAGCTATGTCAAATACAAAGAACCAGTCGTTTTAAACCCAAATATTCTCAGTTAAGTACTACATTGAAACTAAAAACTGACAGCAGAGATTGTCTAGCATGCTTTAATTCACGAAGCGGAACAAGAAGTAAATGTTTCAGAAATATGTATTATACATGAACACAACTTATAGCAAGATGTTTGGTTCATTTAGAGCATGGGGTTAACATACCACTTCGCATCAGTCAGTTTCGGCTGAAACTCGATCTTGTGTTGGTGCCTCTTCTCACCAAACTTTCATCTTCTTGCTTCCCTTTGGTCTTTCAATAGGAGCATCCATGGCTGCCATTCTCTTGTTGTATTTATGGCGTAGAAAGCGATTGGAAAGCCACGGGTCATTCCAATCTTTAGTTGTATCATCGTCTTTCTTGTTTTTGCCACCATATGTTGTATCCTCCTTGGTAAGGTGAGTCCATTTAGTTCTTCCACTGCGACCAAATTTCTTGACCTGCATGACTTCGCGTAGAACCGTTTTGTCCAACCTATCTTCTCCGGTTGGAGCAGAGTAGTCGCGTTGATATATACTATCGGTTTCATCAGATCCTGGCTCTTGGAAGAATGCACCCTTGTGGTAGTATCTTTGCATGAACTTATATTGCCCTTTCGGTTTAGCTGATGATGAAGGTTTCGGATTGTCCCTCTCCCATTCTTTCCTCTCTTGCTCTGTCATGTTCCTCAACTTATCTACTTCTTCCTTCTCTCTCGACATAGCTTCCTTTGCATCTTTTTCTTTCTTGATCCTGGCAGCTTCTCTTGTCTTCCAAGCTTCGTACTCTTCAGCTTCATTGATTTCGTCATCAGTATCCACGTCTCCGATATATGCTTCTTCCAATGCAACGTTCTTCCGTATCTCTTCGTCTTTCCTAACTTCCTCAACCACTATTTGCTTTGTCTCTATCTTCCTCATCTCCAGTTTCTTCTTTGCTAATTCCACTAGAGCTTCTTCTTTAGCCTCCATCTTCTCACGTTCTTCTATCGTATCCCTCTCAGCTTTCGGTACAAAAACAGGCTTGACCATGTTCATACCGAACCTCTCGTCTTCAGGATCAGTCTCGTACTCAGACTCCTCCTCTTCCTCTTCTTGGTCTTCTTCTTCATCTTCTACAGGAAGTAGATCAGCCTCCTCCTCTCGAGCTCTCTTAAGATTCTTTTCTCGGATTCTTCTTCTTCTTTCTTCGAGGGCATCTAAATCTTCTTCCTCTTCTTGACTCCTCGATTTTTCTTCTGTAGATATAACCTCAGCCTCCTGTCTAACTCGCTGATGGTCAGCTCTAACTTGTTCACGGTTTTCAGTTTTGGTCGTCTGAGATAAACGACGCAGCCTTGGATCATCCTTATTCCTAGAAACCTCCAGATCATCACCAACCTTCTTGTGCAACCTAACATCATCATCACCATCATCATGATCTTCTTCGGCTTCCTTGGCCCACTTGGGAGCTTTTCCAGGCCAATATCTTCCAACTCTAGTCTGTCCAATGCCACCTTGTAGTTTTAGTTTTGTCCTCGCAGCAAGTGCAGCTTCACTAACTCCCGCCGTAACAGACATCTTTGCAACTTGCGATTTGTACTATCAAACTCAGTCTATTACTTTACTTTGAAGTAATTCGGCTAAACTTTGCCAACAAAACCCTAGAAAGGAGCTAGGTCTTGAAACAGAGGAGACGTTAACTCGGTTAGAATTCTGAAAGCTCGTAGATTAACTTTTGTTGGTTTGTGTCTTAGATATATATAATAACTCTTTAGTCTTTATCATGAAAAAAAAGGAAATTGTTAAAAATAAAAAAAACAGAAAATTTAATTACGAGTATTTCCTATTTTTATTGGGCGTTATAAGTGAATTTCCTTTTTCAAGGGTGACGTGTTTGGCACGTGAGACTCCAACCCTTGAAAAAGGAAATATCTATCTACTTCCTTTTTGGACAAGGAAAGTAATTTCCTTTTTTACCAACGGATGGGTTTAGTGATTTTCTGTGTTAGTTTTTCAATTTAGCTATAAATACAGGTCCAAGTAAACTTGCTTTTGCCCTAAACAAACAAAAGGCTAATTCGTTTTTGTAGAAACCTGAGAGATTCTTATTCCGACGACACATCAAGAGGAGGTTTTACGATGATGATGAGTGATCCTATTTACGTTAGTTCAAGTAGTAGTGATGATGAGGATGAAGTACAAGAGCCCATTAAGCAACAAGATGAGAGGCGTATCTATCAAGCTGCATTACAAGATCTGAATGAACGCAAGATCGGAAAGGATTTACCTCCCGGTGTTCTTTCAGTTCCTCTTATGAAGCATCAGAAAATTGCATTGGAGTGGATGAGTCAAAAAGAAAGAAGTTTCAATACTTTTTTGGGAGGGATTTTAGCAGATGATCAGGGACTTGGTAAAACAATCTCAACGATTGCTCTTATCTTATTTCAAAAGTTGAAGTCACAGTCAAAGCCCCAAAAGCCAAGAAGTCGAAGATCTGGTGGTACATTAGTTGTTTGTCCACCAAGTGTTGTAAAGCAATGGGCAAAAGAACTCGATGACAAGGTTTCTCTTCAAAACAAGCTCTCTGTTTTAGTCTACCATGGACCTAACAGAACCAAAGATCCTGTTGAGTTAGCAAAATACGATGTCGTCGTCACAACTTACGCGCTTGTTACAAATGAAGTAGTTCCCCAAAATCATCAGCAAGATGGGATGAGTAAGAAGAAATATGGAGGAAAGATTAGGAGAAGATTTTCTGGTGCACTAGCAAGAGTTAGGTGGTTGAGAGTTGTATTAGATGAAGCTCAGACAATTAAGAACCATGAAACTCAAGTTGCGAGAGCTTGTTCTAGTCTTAACGCCAAAACCAGATGGTGTTTGTCTGGAACACCGATACAGAATGAAGTCTTGGATCTTTTCAGCTACTTCAAGTTTCTCAGATATCATCCGTATGCTGAATTCCATTCATTCTGCAAAAGAATCATGGATCCAATTTCCAACAATCGTGTTAGAGGTTACAAGAAGCTTCAAGTTATTCTAAGAGCTATATTGCTTCGCCGTACCAAAGCAACATTACTTGATGGGCAACCTATACTTCATCTACCTCCAAAGATTGTTAATTTGACTAAGGTGGACTTTTCTCCAGAGGAATTTAGTTTCTACAGAAGGCTTGAAATCTCTTTACAAACGGAGTTCAAGGCCTATGTTGCTGTAGGGACTGTGAACAATAACTATGCTTATATTCTCGTGATGCTTCTGAGACTAGGCCAAGCTTGTGACCATCCACAACTTGTTAGTGCAGCGAGGAGATCAGATGTCAAGGATGATGATAGAAAACGACAACTTGTGGAACAAAGCAACTTCACGTCAACGAAAATCAAAGCAGTGATGAATACTCTTGAGTCGCTTGCAAAGCAAGGAAGTCCAAACTCTTTACCAGCTAAGACTTTAGTATTCTCTCAGTGGACAAGTATGCTTGATTTGGTGGAGCGTAATTTTGTTGAGAACGGTATAACTTTCAGAAGATTAGATGGTACAATGTCTCTAGTAGCAAGAGACAGAGCCGTAAAAGAATTCAACAACGATCCAAATGTGCAAGTGATGCTAATGTCTCTTAAAGCTGGAAATCTTGGATTGAATATGGTATCTGCATGTCATGTGATTATATTGGATCTTTGGTGGAATCCAACAACAGAAGATCAAGCTATTGATCGAGCTCATCGAATTGGACAAACTCGGACTGTCACTGTGACTCGTATAACTATCAACAATACAGTTGAGGAACGGATTTTGGCTCTCCAGGAAAAGAAAAGGACAGTGGTTGCCTCTGCATTGGGTGAAGATCCTGGTGAATTATCGGCGACTCGACTAACAGTACAAGATCTCAGATATCTATTTTTTGGTGGTAGACTTTGATCACAACTTTAGCTATTCTTAAAGTCACATTGTTAATGTAATTTATGGTACTTACATATATTGGTTGCCTCTATCTCTTGCCTGTTACAGAACGATTTAATGCACTTTTCGAAACTTTACTTAATTATATATATATCAAAACCTCTATTATTGCGGAAAACAAAAAACTTGCTTTGCACGACTTGATTGTCTCGACAATTAAGTAAAGTTTAATATTAGCAACAAGAAGTAAAAACATCAGGCATTAAAGCCAAAGTATATTCATAACATTCAACAGCAAATATTAAGCAACAACAAGTGAAAATTTCTCTAAAATGTTATCAAGGTGAGAGCCTGTTAGGGTCACGAGGGAAGAGAGATGTTTTGAAGAGCATCACCACTTGCTCCAACCCCACTCCGAATCCACCGTGTGGAGGTGTACCATACCTATAAACATTATTTTGCAGCCATGAGAACAACTCAGATATCAATTAGTAGCTACATTTCGGTTTCAGTTTGTAACTTACCTGAATGATTCGAAGTATGCGGTTGGTTTTCTCTCCACATCATTTTTAGATTCTTCTTCTGGGATCACATCAACGTTAGATTCTTCTTTACGTTTGCGTTTGGTTTCTTCTTTGCGTTCACGTGCGTGTCTCTCCCATGATTCTTCCAACAATTCTGGGATATGGATACGTTGCCCTCCTGATATGATCTCCTTACCTAGAACAAAACCCAAATATTTAGTGTGGTAAACATATTTGGTGGGACGTAAACCCCAAATTTAGTTCTACGTACCTCTAAGGAAGACATCGAAGGAGTTGCTGTAACGAGGATCATCTGCACAAGGCATGGTATAGAATGGCCTAGCTGCAAGAGGAAAGCGATGCAGTATGAAGAACTCAGTCTTGTACCTGTTTCATAATCAAAAACAAGAGAAGCATATATAGTGTTAGAACAGATATATAATCACGAGATACACAGCGTACTTGAGCAGTGAATCATATTACTTTTCCAGAACGAGTTGACCAAGTTTTCTTTCAGACTCTGTGCTTAAATCTTTAAGAGGTTGGTTCAACCTCCACACCAGCTTCCTGTCAACACATAAAAATTACCAACTAGTTTTGATATTTATCCAACTATATTGAGATTCATCCATTGAAGTTACTAGGGTAATTAAGTAGAAGGCAAAAGAGAGAAGTCATACTTTAAGCATTTGAACCCCTTCTGCAAAGGTTAGCCTCAATGTTACCGGAAGAAACTGCAGTTGAGTGACAATTTATCAGAATCCAACAAGATACAAAAACAAAACTCAGTTTCTAATTCTCCTAGCTCATATTGCATGGTTACCTTCAAAGGTTTAAACGGGTATTGCTTTACAACAGCTTCCAGATGTTTTTTGCAGCTCTCATTCTCATTCAAGTGAGAGAATATGGACAGAAACATCCCTTCGACAAGATCCATTATCGGAACAAAACATAGATATATCAGCACTCGTGGGAGAATAAGGCGTATTTGAGATGAAATAACATTTTTCAAAAGCTCAATCTTACCTCAGAATAGTGCATTATCTGCATCTCCACATCAAGACCAATGAATTCACTGAGGTGTCTATGAGTTGATGATTTCTCTGCCCTGAAAACAGGGCCAACCTCAAAGACACGAGGGAAGTCAGCGGATATTGCCATCTGTTTATGAAGCTGAGGAGACTGAGCAAGAAAAGCATCCTTCTCATAGTAGCGAAAGCCAAATACAGCAGAACCTCCTTCACTACTACCACTCAAAATCTTCGGTGTGTGTATTCCACAGAAATCTTTGGTTTCTAAGAATGATCTAAATGCCTACACAAGTTATTATTAGCTTTGTTTAGTACAAACAACTTTATTCTAACCAAATCATGACAAGTGAAATTTAATATGATGATACTTAATATTTTGATAAAACTATAAAGATACAAGAGAGCTTACTTTCTCAACTTCGTGTTGAAGTCTGAAGATGGCTTTATTAGCCGGTGTTCTGAGGTCCAACACCCTATTATCCAAACGTGCATCCTGACGGACACCAGGCTTCCTAGCCTGAAACAACCATGGAAACAAAAACAAAAGCTCTCTTATATATATATAGGTCATAAACGACCACTTAAAGCATCTCCAAATCTTAAAAAGACATTATACTACCTTAGCATCTTCATCAGTTCGGGCAGCATCTTCCACATTAATTGGTAATTGTTGTAAAGCTTTGCCGACGAGATACACTTTTCTGATTGAATCTCCACCTGAAAATAACTTTCGTTTATATCTTTGGTGTAAAGAATGAAATCAAGGAAAGAGGAGAAGAAGAAGGACAAGGAAACCAACCTGTTGCGTGGTTGACACGATAGGGTTCTTGGGGAGAGAAACCACACCGATAACATCAACAACTGATTCATGACTCAGCTGCTTGAGGAATCCAATCATGTTTACACCTACTTTATTCTCCTCAGATGGCTTGGCCACGCACTGCACCGTGCAATCACTATCCTTCAAGTTCAAAAAAACCAAATTTCCAGGTTTGTGTCGACTTACATCCACTCGTCCTCTGATCACAACCTCTGATCCGACCAACTCTTCCACCAAATCTCCCACATTGGTCCGTTTCTTTCCCTCAACAGCTTCTTTCCAATTTCCGGCCAAGTCTTCTAGAGTCTTAACTTCACCGTAGTTCTTGGAAAACGTTTCATCTTCCATGATTTCAGTCTAGGATGACAAAGATAGCGTCGATCAGTTTCAAAACAATAGCTCCCTCAAAACCTAACCCTAAACCTTACGTCTATATAAAGCAAACGGGACCGACAAGTTTCAGACCGGTTCGAAATAAATTAGATCCCGAATATAACCAATTTCTAAAAAGCAGAAAACCCGACCAAACCGAAACAAATGTCAACCGATATAAAACAAATTGGCGTTAATGGGCTTTAATATGGGCCTTAGAGCTTTTCTTTAAAAAAGCCCATTTATACGGACAACAAAACAAATACTCCGACATATCTCAACGACGGCAACGGTCTCGTCTCTCTCTCTCTCTGTCTGATGGACTCTCTGGTAGCGAGCTACGCTTCGTCGGACGAAGAAGAAGAAGAACTTCAACAACGTAAAGAATCTTTCACCTTAAAGCCTTTTTCTTCTTCTTCGTCGTCGTCATCGTCTCCGTTCTCAGCTATTCCTCAACCTAAACAATTCGGATCTTCGGAAGATGGGACCTTTGATTCATCTTCTTCAACTCGAGGAAAGTCTTCATCTTTTCTCACCTCTCTCCCTCCTCCAAAGTCCTCGACTTCTCGGCAACAAAACCCATCTTCGTCATCAACTCCATCGGTGCCTAAACGTGTCGTTCAGATCAGGCTTCCCGTAAACCCTAGACCAAGCAATCTCGATGAAGACGACGATGAAGAAGAGGAAAAAGCGAGGAAGAAGCGTAAACAGATGGAATCTGAAGCAGCTTCTCACAACTCATCATCAGTGAAGTCTTTCTTATCCGCAATGCCTGCACCAAAGAGCTCACAAACACTCGGTGCTCTTCCTTCATTGGGATCAGGATCAGGTCGAAGATCGAATCTTGAGACAGGAACACCTGCGATTACTCAAAGGGAATCAGGTAGTAGTGATCAAATGCAGAGTTATGAACCGTTTAATAGTAGTCATAGTAGCGAAACGGAACAAGTTGCTGGAGTGGATAACTATTATGCTGGTTATGTTGGATACGAACAAAACGCTAGTGGGAGTGGAGATGCTTCTGGTTATGTGGGATATGATGGTAGTAGTAGCTATGGAGGTGATGCTTGGAGCAGTGGTGGGTATGAGCAGACAACGGGATTGCCTGAGGCGTTGGTAGCTATGGATAGTGGTGCAAGGAGAGGTAGGAGAGGTAAGAAGGATTTTCCAACAGAGATAATTGAGGTTAAGCAAGATGAGCTCATGAAGAATAGGCCAAGAGTGGATCCAATTAAATCTACTGGAATTGCTTTTGGACCTGCGTATCAGGTTTTTTTAGCTTCTCTAAACTCTCTTTACTCTTTCTTGTATATTATTTATTTTGTTGCAAGAACTTAGGATTTGTCTCTGGGTCTGTGATTAGTTTAGTTTATTGAATCTAAAAGACCTTTTCTTTCTTATAGATAGATTTAAGGATGATGATAGTGAATGTATGAGAAACCCTGAAATTTTAACTGTAAGGAGTGAATAGAATATGAACTGTAAATGACTTCCAGTAGGTTGGTTTAGATTCTGAACTCGTACTCTTTCTTGACATCTTGCTGCAAGAACTTGGGAGTTGTGTGATTCCTCTGGTTATGGGAATTTATTGCTCGTAGTAGATTTCCATTAGAGAGCTTTATTGGGTGATGAGTATTTGAGAAAAGCCTAACTTTAACCGATTAAGTAAAAAGTGTAGGAGTTCTGAGTTTATCTCCTGTTTGTGACTTCTATTTTCAAGTTTGTTCTGTCTTTGTGCACAACTTCTTTGTGGAACTATATAGGAAGGGAGCTACTGATACGATACCAAACTTGACGTGAAATTTCATATAGATAGCTTAAAGGATGATGATGATGGATGTTTGAGTAAACCTGGAATTTAACCGTAGAAAGCGAATAGAATATGAATTGTAAATGATCTCCAATGATGAGTAGGTTGGTTTAGCTTCTAAACTCTTACTCTTGTGATTTCTCTGATTTTGTGAAATTTAATGGGTGATGAGTATTTGGAAAAAGCCTGAAATTTATCCGATTAAAGTAAATTAGGAGTTGTGAAATTTTATCTCCTGTTTGTAGCTGTCAGTGTCAAGTTTATGTCCTGCTGCACAACTTCTTTGTAGCAATTGTTAGGAAGAGAGAGCTATTTGATTTCATATCAAATTTTTTGTATTGCCTTTTAAATGTTTTATTGTTCGTCTGTGCAGCCCGAGTCATATTCATCTAAAGGGAAAGTGTCAAAGCTTCACAAGAGAAAGCATCAGATCACTGCGTTATTCATGGACATGAAGCACAAGGAGTCGGAGCTAGCAGAGAGACGTTCAAAAGGATTGCTTACTAAAGCCGAGACACAAGCTAAATACGGATGGTGATTTGCTCTTGTTTCTCTCAAATTCTGTGAGACTAGCAAACATATTTTCTGTAAAATCGTTTTTAACATTGACTACATTCTAAGATCCAAAGCTTTTGAATGCAACACTCATTTTCTTATATGAATCTACTTTTCAGCACAGGCTGGTTATAGGCTAAATCGCTTTGAAAATAATTCTCCGATTTAATAATCCAGAGCCTTTCCCTGATTACAAAAGATCTGTTCACTACTCGTCTACTCCTGTTTTGGGAGCTAACAAAAACCCCGAACCTAATCAAGCTCTTATAGAGCATTTCAGTATCCTGAAGTTTCGCAAGTGGTGCAAAACTCATTTGCGTCTAACAAAATCTTCTAAACTACCTTTATCGTTGCATATGCATTTGATGTGGCTTGGCTTCCGCCCATCACGATTTTCATTTATGTGATCTGCTTCGACCCTTTGATCCTATCTTTCGCGTTTTGGCGTCTGGACGAGGTCTAAGCTGCAGTGTAAAGCAAACCATTCAGTTTTAGATCCTTGATGAAAATCTAGAAGATAAAAAATATCAAATAGAAAGGGGATGTGATCCAGGAAGAAAAAGGAGGCAAAGTGGAAAGACAACATACCATCTTGAGGTACTTGAGTTGTTTCAGGATCTCATCTGTTTCCAGTTCCTGAGGAAACGAACAGAAGATGCATTGTTTTAGTTTTTAATGAATTCGTTAGGAATTATGTACAAAAAAATCTGTCTTAAGAATCAATGACATCTTCATGGAGAAAGATGAAGCAAGACTACATGAATGTCCACTGCTTAGGTATTTCACAGCTACTAACTTTTCACCCTTGAAAGGATTCTTTCTGAGGAAAAGAAGATAAAAGAGTACTTGGGAAGAGAGTTTCGGACCTGAGGGACGGCACAATCAGCATGCGATGGATCCCACAAGACGCAGCAAAAGCATTCCCAGTCGTTGGTCTGTACCTCTGAACGAGGAGCCCTGTGTATATCCATTTACACTAAGCATCGTGGGTAATTCATTTTACACCAATGGCAATAGTTACAGATATAAGAGAAGGAGGGAGATGCAAGGTACAGGAAAGACGAGAGCATGAGCCAAGAAATATAACGTGCTAAAATTTTCACGTTACCTGCGCCACTTTCCGCATATATCTCCATTCCTATCCTCCTCTCTGCATTGGAGCCAATTTACTGCAGAACGTGGTTTCTTATCCTTCTTGGCCTTCTTGAGATCCTGCAAAGAGAGAAGGATGACAACTCTTTGAAATCCACTTAAAACCTATGGCAGCGTAAAACAAATTCTTATTCACTAATTTGGGAGCTTACATGCATATATTCTGACTGATCAATCTCTAAGGGTTCACCAACGAAAGAAGTATCACTGCATTGAGATCAAAATATTTTTGTATGTCAACCAGATCAAACAAATGCTACTCATTTTGGTGAAAGGACATCTTTTATTTCACAAAAGGACTCATAAATTCAAAGGACTTGTGATAGATGAAGTTAAATACCTCATGGTTGGACCTGACCAGTCCGGAACATCCGCTTGAAACTGTTTTCCTACGCGAATTCCTATTACAAATGGTTTTGTAACTCTCCATTTTCGTTCCCG
The DNA here is from genome assembly GCA_000411075.1 of Sisymbrium irio. Taxonomy (NCBI): domain Eukaryota; kingdom Viridiplantae; phylum Streptophyta; class Magnoliopsida; order Brassicales; family Brassicaceae; genus Sisymbrium; species Sisymbrium irio. Next base: position 66,872 of record KE153931.1, read on the forward strand.
TGAATTTCTTCCCTTAATCTTTGTCTTTGATGACTTTTTTTTCAAACAGGATCGACAGAGCCAGTCATCAATCTCTGCAACTTCTTTCACTCGGACATCGCAGCAGCGTGTATGATATGCTTCTTCACATTCATCACAAATTAACATCTTCTCGACAGTTCCTGCCTTATCACAACGTTTGCACTGTCTGAAAGGGCTGCCACTAACGTCTGTATCTGTCTCAGAAGCTTCAGCATCAGAGGAATCGCAATCAGTAGCTTCATTTTCTCCAGTTTTACTGGAATCTGAAGCAAGTTCAGAACTGGATTGTGACGAGCAGCTGTCATTTGTTCCATCAGAAGAAGATGTCATATCGGTAACTTGAGTATTGTCTGTAAGTCCCAGATAACTGCATACTTGTTCAACATGAGAAATACTATTTGCTTTGAGCTTCTTCCGCCTATACACTAGAAAGCCATTAACCCGAGCACCAATAGATTTTCCTCTCTGCTTCCTCCGGCTATACATAAGCAAGCCATGAGATGTCTCACCATGTCTCTTGGTTTCCCCAATATGACTTTCAGTAAAATTGCCATTAGAATACACTAACTGCTTGCTTTGGCTGTAAACAGGTCGATGACCACTATTCTTGATTTCTCCAGGGTTAGCTCCGGTGAAGGCACCGTCAGCTTTAACTATCAGGCCCCTTCGGTTATATTCAGAAGAGTCAACTTGACCAGAGACATGTTCGCTAAAACCACAACTATTAGATTTTACTCCACCTTTCTTTCTGCTGCTATACACGAGACAATTATCTAATCGGTTTCCTCTTCTCTTGGTTTCACCACAGTCGTGCCCCGGGACAAGAGCATCATTAATCCCATCAGCCCTTATTATAGGTTCTTCAGTAACACAACTGGTTTTGCCTCTCTTTTTCTTTCGGCTATAGACAAGACAGTTGTTGAAGCGATTTTTCCTTTTTGTGCTTTCTCCAGGATTATAAACTGGCACAGTAGAGTCATCAATTGTATCATCTTCGTTCTTGCATTTTCCTGGGATATGTTCCTCAGTACCCCCAGGTCTCACCCTCCCCTTCCTTCGACTATACACAAGTGAAGTCAGGGACTTTTCCGATACCTTATGCATAACAGTTTGCTCGGGACAACTTACTTGAAGTTTAGGATGTTTTGATTCATCAAGATTCATTGCATCAGGGATTGGAACAGCTTCAAGAAAGCTTACTTGAGACTGATCAGGAAGTTTGTTAATCATGTGATAAGTTTCAGCAAGCGACGACATCCAATCATATGCAACAAATGGATCTTGATACTCAGTTGTGTTCAGTACACTAGTTTCAACGGAAGAGCTAAACGAACTTTCCACCAACATGTTTGCCTGAGAAACCCAGAAAGTATACGAAAGCACATCACTTCTCTAAGCACCGGTGGGTCTGTTAGTCAACTTCTCCATGTAGTCCCTCCGGAAACCCATATCCTTCTGTCCTCCTAAACGTCGAAAACAAAACATGGAACAGAGTCAATACGGAAGAATCCGTAATTATCATTTGGATAAGTTCTCTTCTTATCACTAAACTAGATCAATTTCACAGTACATAACTTTTGTCCAACACATTGTTTTATACTCACTCTGGATACAATATACTTCTAATCATCTCCAATCTCACATGAGAAACCCAGTTTAGTGATAAAGACAAACTTCCCACCCAGAAAAATGTCTAATCCAGTATGTTCTTCGATGCTATTCAAATCCAAATCCAAATCCAGCATCCAAGTTTAGAAAACCACAAACTTTCGGATCTAACTTGACTCAAATCTGGAAACCCATCCACATTTCAACCACTACCACAAAAGAATCTATGCACTTTTCAATTCAAGCTAATCAAATCTATAAACATCTTAAACCACAAGACGATTATGCAGTAACCAAATTCCTCTTCTATTCCAAAATTCCAATTGCTAATCGAAGCAATCTCTGTAAGTTTTGATATTTCAGTCATCATTAAACCTGAGAGATTCACAACAAAACGTACTCCGTTTCTTATGAAACCCTAGAGCAAAAATCAATGGGCACAATAAAACCATCGGAGACTAAAAACACCAAAAAATCTCGATTCCAGTAACTGCACAAACGTTCATAATACCTTCACAAATCACACTCAAATCAACAACAATACAATGAGAGCTATACACAAACAAGTTCCTTTCTTTGCATGAAGAACACAAAAAAAGCAATCGCATTTACCAGATGACAAGAGAAACGCTTTTTTTTTTTGGGATTCTCCGAGTTGTGGCCTTCTTCTTCACTTATGCCACACTAACGCAAGCTCTCTCTCTCTCTAAGCTTTCTCTCTCCCTTCTCTCTAATCGCTCTCTCTCTATATATATCTGTGGCAATACAACTTTCTTTGATTTTCCTGTGGGACTTTGTTTTCAATATATAGCTTCAAATTCTGTTTTATAATTTCACCGCTCAGATTTTTTTTCTTGTGTAAAAAGGGTCTCTCTTTTTAATTTCTTGCATTCTAATCCCTGAATCTACCCACTAGTAGGGGAAAAAGTCACAGATTTCAATATTTAGAAACAAATTTTAAAAGGAAATAAGAATGAAATTACACAAAATTTATGTTTTTTTCCTGGCATTATATATACATATACAACAGAATGTGTGAAGAATCATCAAACAATGTTGAACCGCATCTGATTCTGCAACATCATAAGATATCTCCAAGAAGCTCAAACTTCTCTGATATGGGAACACACAAAAATTGAAACCTAAACAAGAAGACTTGCCTAGGCAATTTCTAGACTTTCTGGGTGCTAAATCTTCAGGTCCAAACAAGAAGCTTCAAAGTCTTCCCCCTCTTGCCTATTTCGTCTTCATAGCGTTGCTTAAGCTTGTCAAGGGCCTAAAACTCGACAATGACAACGATCTGACAATTTGGTAGTTGCAAAAAGAATGAATGTGCCTGCTAATGGCAATGGTCAGAAATAGCACAAGTTGTGAGAGCAGTACTATATCATGATTTTAACTTCTAGTTTTGACTTACACCTACTGTGTCTTTTAATTTGCGACTAAATGAAGAAAAAGCGTCACTTGCCTGCTGTCTCGTTTGCAGAAACTTGAATTTGATTAAGCCCACAATTTTCAGAGAATACCTTAGAATACTGACGTGGTTAAGAGAAACCTTTTTCTAGATATCTTATACAAGTTATAGCCCACCTTCTCACTCCTTAATGTCATATGTTGCACCATTTGCTGGCCTGAAAACGGAATTTAAGCATATGATTACCGATACGAACCCACAGTGACAAACCAATGTTTATTAGCATGAGGATGATATAACCTAACACAATCTAACTTTGGATGCTGGACTCCTATACCAATTGAAAACAGATGCTTTTCTCACATATACCATCTTTGGTTCAAAAGCCAACTCTAGTGAAAGCATGTTCCTCATGGTTCCGATGACACCTGATAACGCAGGACTATACCAACAGTTTTTGGCCAAGCAATAAGATACCTTTATAGGAAAACTATATAAAGAAAGAAAGTTTCAGACCTCGACTGCACCTCTGTGAAATCTAAAAAATCTTCATCTTTTACAAACAATCTTTCTTTCCCTTCTGGTGTTTCTCTATACCTCCAACTGCTTTTTCACATAGATGCAAGTGTGCTCTTTGTATAATGAGAAGGTGGTTGAAGAAAAGACAAATCAATGTATCCTACAAGGAGAAGAAAACAGCTCTTTCAAATTTTAATCAACTCTATGGAAACGTAAATCACATGCTTATCCACTAAATTAGGAGCTTACATGCACTGCATTGAGATCCAAATATCTCTGTCTGTCAACCAAATCAAACAAGGCCACTCATATTGCCATTTTGTTGAAAGTAGCAACACACATTTACCAGAAGACATCTCTGATACCACAATGTGACTCAGATATTTGAAGGATTGTTGATTGTTGGACCTGACCAGTCTGGAAAATCCGCTTGGAACACTTTTCCTATTCGAATTCCTATTGAAAATAGTAATGTAACTCTCCAATTCCGTTCCTCTGAAACTTTCCCCTAAATTTTGGTCTTACTAGATGACTTCTATTTTCAAACAGGATGGACAGAGGCAGTCATCGATCTCTGCAAACTTCTTTCATTCGAACACCGCGGCAGTTTGTAAGATATGCTTCCTCACATTCATCACAGAATAACATATTCTGACAGTTCCTCGTTTTGAATGTTTGCACTGTCTGAAAGGCTGCTACTACCGTCTGTATCTGTCTTTAGAAGCCTCAGCAGCAGAGAAGTCGCAATCTGTAGCTTCATTTTCTCCCGTTTTACTGGAACCTGAAGCAAGATCAGAACTGGTTTTTGACGAGCAGCTGTCAGTTGTTCCATCAGAAGAGCATGTCACTTCGGAAGTTGGGCATTATCTGTAAGTTGTAGAGAAATGCACACTTGTTCAACATGAGAAATAATGTTTGCATGCTGCTTTGCAGTTCTTCCGCCTATACACTAGAAAGCCATAAACCCGAGCATCAGTAGATTTCCCTCTCTGCTTCGTCCGGCTATACATAAGCAAGCCATCCGATGTCTCATCACCATTTCTCTAAGTTTCCCCCATATGACTTTCAGTAAAACTGCCATTAGATTTCACAGCTGCTTGCTTTGGCTGTAAACAGGTCCATGACCACTATTCTTGATTTCTCCAGAGTTAAGTCCAGTAAAAGCACTTTAAGCTTTAAGTAGCATTACCCTGTGGCTATATTCACAAGAGTCAGCTTGATCACCGCTTATCTTGATTCCTTGAGAGACATGTTCGCTAAAAACTACAACTATTTAATTTTACTACACAATTCTTTCTGCTGCTATACACGAGACAGTTATCTAATCAATTTCTTCTTCTCTTGGTATCTCAACACATGCTTCTTTTACATCCATCAAAAATTAGCATCTGTTGGACACCTCCTGGCCTATCACAGATTCACAATGTATTCACTGAACGAAAGGCTGCTACTACCGTCTGTATCCGTCTCAGAGGCCTCAGCGTCTGAAAACTCGCAATATGTAGCTTGATCTCCCCCAGTTTTACCGAAACCTGAAGCAATTTCAGAACTGGCTTTCAATGATGAGCAGCTGTCATTTGTCCCATCAGAAGAGCAAGTCACTTTTTAACTCGGGTACCGTCTACAAGTTCTAGAAAAATGCACACTTTGTTCAGCATTAGAAACACTATTTGCATATACTTCTCTAGCACTAAAAGAGCATGAGACCTGACAACAGAAAGTTGATCATCATTTCCCTTGATCATATTCCACAATTTTTTGTATTGATACACATTACACACACACACACACACACACACACAAACGCACACACACACACACAAAAGCCAAACCAATTTGAGATAAAAAGGCAGCACTTTCTTTACTTAATGAGCCTACTGCTATCCAACTAAAGAACATTGCAGACAAAGAAATCGGATATGTTTGAAAAAGCTACAAAAGAGATTAGCAAACAGGACCCAACTTACATTTTACAAAGAGAGTCTTTTTTCCTCTTCTCCTGGTGTTTGCATCTCCCTAAATACTGATGAACATAGTTCCAAGTGTGTTCCTTTATGCTACTTGGATCTCAGTCTCCGTCTTCACAAATCTTCTCACGCAAAAACCTTCCTGAGAAAAAAAGGAAATCATAAAGCTGTGTGAGACATAGCTACCAAAGCAACACATCATTAACATTATCAGAGACAAAATAAAATTGAAACTTGAATATCTATAAAAATGGGTTTTTGCTTACTGGTCTTGCTTGGTCGGTTAAATCACCGGAGACGAAAAGTTCACTCAGTCGTCGTCGTCGTCGTCGTCCCCTGAACTTTACTTTTGGCTCATTCTTAAATGTTATACGCGATAGTCCCTATATTTAATAACTTATTTCTAATTTTTCTTAATAGTTTTTATCTTATCAATACACTCCAGTCCCTATATTTCTAAGCATATATTTCCAAGTTGTATCTTAGATATTGTAAAAGAGTGAATTAGATGGTAAAGAGAATTAGGTGTAAAATAAAAATATGAAATTAAATTAATTTTTTTTAGAGAGAAAGACTAAATTAATTTTTTGACATAAAGGTACCAAAAAATATACGTAGCCAAATACGTGTATATATTGTTGACATTACTGAGAGTGGGAAAATGATTTAAAACGTGAGAGAGAATTAAAATGTAATTAATGAAATGTTTTCCCAATGACTGAACACTTCTAAATGAATACAACGGTGCACTTCACTATAACGATGTTCTTACACATTCTATAGTTAGATTTTGGATAAACATGTAATACTATAAGGTATGCAGTATTAAGCAAATTCATAATTATTATACTTAGTTTTACACAGGTTAACATACTAAATGTCTGTACATAAACGTCAAATATTTCAATCTACATATAAACGTAACATACCATATATCATAATTAATATATAACTATAACTAACATATTTATTTAACATGTTATTTAAAATCATATATTGGTAAACCTAATATATTTAGATGTTAGACATATCAATACATGTACATCAAACATTAGAGTAATATAAAAATATTGACCTTATATATATATATGGTATTTTATAAAATACATGATTATTCAAAATAATGGTTAGTTATAGCATAACTTACAATGAAAATATTAAACAAAGTATATAAAATGAACTTATTTCTACCTTTGAAAACAGCATACACGAAAACAAATAAATATTTAAAAATAAACATATATTACTAATTAATTTGTTATACGTGAAAGAAAACACATAGCATAAAAATTAAATAAGTAATAATGTGAAGTAGTCATAACATAAAAAAATAGACATGTAAATATACTCTTATTTCACTACTTAATTTGAAAGACATATAAGAATACACGTAGCATGAAAATTAAATACATAGTAATTCAGAGTAGTATGAACGTAAAGAAATCGACATGTAAATATATTCATAATAAACTAATTAATTTATTAAACGTGTAAGAAAACAAATGTAAGAATGGACTTTGTACCACACGTGTTCTGGCTGGGTGAGTTGAGGATTGACTCGGCGAATGAATACCAAGTAGATCCTCTTTGTTGTCATTACCTCCGTCTTCCGTCTCTGTAGAGCCAACGAGAAAGGTGAAGGTAGATGAGAATAGTGGAGAGTTGAAAACAAGAGAGTCTCACTGGAAATCTGGAATGTACAAAGCACTTCACAACTAACAATTTACAGAGATGTTTTGAGAGTTTCAGGAAAATGCAGAAAAATGAGGTTGAAAGTAAACACATAGAGTATTTCTCACGACGGTGGTACATTGTAAAAGAATGGAGATTAAGTAGCGGAGAAAACAATGAAAGGGAAAGTTCACATTCATTTATTCTTATTTATGATGAGAAACTCATATGCATTTAATAATTTTTTAGTATTAGTTGGTATTTAAATGTGAGTTGGAGCAAAGTTAACACATACATTTTTTTATCGCATGCATACGACTTAAATATTGGCTGGTTTTCAACTAAGGCGCGTACGGGGTAAAATCGACTCAAACCTTGGTAAATTAATATGATTGTTTGGACTGTAAAACTGATTTGTAAAAAATTATTTGAGGCTGAACTTCTATCATCCAGCCAATTATATCTATTGTAAATAGGTAATGATTAGCTAATACTATTTGAGTTTTAAGAAAATTACATTTTTAATTATCAAAGTGATTTTGAGATTTTAAATTTTAACAGAATTTTATTTAATACTTTATAACATCAAATCAAACATTGTACTAGAGAATTAACAACCTCCATCATTACACAAGAGCTTCTCTAACATAATTACATGACTAGAAGGAAACCTCCATCAGTACACAGTAGCTTCTTTAACATAGCTACATGACTATGCTATTTTTCATTTGAGAACCTTTTGAATTTTCTTAGAACACTTTCATTAGAGTCTCTAACATGAGTTTCTCTTTTTTAGACAAAATTATAATTTTATTTATCTTGAAGTTAAAAAATTATAATATGATATTTAAAATAAATAAAATAATACAAAATCAATAGACAAAAATTCCAAAAACAATTAATTGCACAAATAGATATATGCGTTAAAGACGAGATAATGAGAAGTGAATTTAATAGTACTTTCCAAAATAAAAGTTTATCCATTAATAGAAATTTAACTATGTTAATTTTTTTTTTAAGATACGTTTTTTTATATGAAAATGAGTTTTTTTTTCTGTGCAATTCCAAATGTGAAGTAAATCTTCGTATCTTATTAGTGAAACTGAATACTTGAAATTCAACTGATCCCCTACTTTCTTTCTTTTTTTCTTGAAATGAAATTAATGTATTTTAAATTTTTTAAAAAATTAAGAAAGAGAATATTCAAAATTTCTCAAATAATTTTTTTAATGTATTTATTCGTGGGATATTTGTATCCATAGGAGTGAAATAATTTTTTTCTTATATAAAAATTAAAGTATATATAATTAGTTGACATTAAAAGTACTAATTTATTTTCATTTGAGAACCTTTTGAACTTTGTATCTAATCTATATAGCTGAAAGAGAACTTGAGAGGTTATTTTAGAAATGACAAAAATATGAACATATGAATATCTTTACATTTTTCATGGGAAAATATCTTTGTTATATCATGGAAAATAAACAATGATTTCCAAAGGCCTATAATCAATATATAACAAAATATGGTCAATTAAATTATCATATAAAAAGGTAATTTAATTAAATGGCAATTTATTTTCAAAAAAAGAAGTGATAAAGTACTACATAATTTAAGATTCATGAACTTTAGGTACTCCAAATAACAATCAACAAGAACAAGAATCGGAGAGAAATTAATTAATTAGCATTTAGCTTGGCTACTTCTTGACCAGTCTTTTCTTTCACCACTTTGTGCATGACTAACAGACAAAATCCATATTTTTCATCTCCTTCCCTTCAAATCTTTTTCATCAATCATATCTTCTCTCAACGGAAAGTAGAAAAAAAAATGAGATAAAGACAGAACCGTCAACGTAATTTCCCTCTCGTTTCTGTCTACGTTTTGCTTGGAACCCGGAACAGTTTGTCTACTGATTGATCTCCTAGGAGCTGTGTGATCGATTTCTCTCCGGGGACTTGATAGAGAAGCAAAATAAGATAAAGCCCTAATGGCTCCGTTGGTGGAGATCGAGCCATGTATGCCGGTTTTGAGTAAAGAAGACGAGTCAGAACGTCGTTTCACCAATCTCAGGGGCGTTCGTTGGCGTGTGAATCTTGGAGTTCTTCCCTCTTCGACTTCTTCGATCAATGAACTTCGCAGAGCAACAGCCGATTGTCGTCGAAGGTATGTACGTAATGATTGGTCTGTTCGTAAACCCTAAATCTCATATTAACTATGATTTAAGAAGAAAGAAATTATTATTTAACGACCATAATATATGTTTGTCGTGTAGATATGCTCTTCTCAGGAGAAGACTTTTGATGGATCCACATGTACTCAAAGATGATAGAGATTCCCATAATGTTTTCATCGACAACCCCTTGTCGCAAAATCCAAGTAAGCTTTTGTTTCCTTTGCTCACAAGCATCTAGTTTTGTAGTTAGGTTTTAGAGTAAAATCATGTCATTGGTTTGTTGCAGATAGCACATGGGGTCAGTTCTTTCGTAACGCTGAGTTGGAAAAGACACTTGACCAAGACTTGTCGAGGTTATATCCAGAACATTGGTGTTATTTTCAAGCGCCTGGATGCCAAGGCATGCTAAGACGCATTCTATTGTTGTGGTGCCTTAAGCATCCCGAGTATGGGTACATGCAAGGTACATTAGCCGCAGTTTCTTGGTCTGTGTCATCCTTTTGTTTCTTGCTTTGTTCTACTACACTAGTCATGCTAAGAGTGCAATTTTGCTTATAGGCGTAATCTGCTTGTTCGCGTTTTTGTTTGCAGGTATGCACGAGCTTTTGGCACCTCTCCTTTATGTGCTGCATGTTGATGTCAAGCGTCTTTCTGAAGTGCGTAAAAACTATGAAGATTATTTTACCGACAGATTTGATAGTTTATCTTTCGAGGAAAGAGATGTCACGTACACCTTTGATTTCAGTAAGTTTATGGACTCTATGGACGATGATGAGATTAGTTATCAGGAATATTCAAAGAAAATAAATAGCCTAGGGGAGCTTGATCCTGAAGTCCAGTCCATTGTGATGTTGAGTGATGCTTATGGGGCAGAAGGTGAACTTGGTAGTGTCTTGTCTGAAAAATTCATGGAACATGATGCTTACTGTATGTTCGATGCTCTAATGAGTGGGATTCATGGTTGTGTCGCCATGGCTGGCTTTTTTGGTTACTCGCCAGCCAAAGGATCCCTTACAGGGTTACCTCCAGTCATTGAAGCGTGTACTGCATTTTATCGTCTTTTGGCTATTGTGGATTCATCTCTGCACAGCCATCTAGTTGAACTTGGTGTTGAACCCCAATACTTTGGTCTTCGTTGGTTGAGGGTTTTGTTTGGAAGAGAATTTTTGCTTCAGGATCTGTTATTAGTGTGGGACGAGATATTTGCAGCTGATAATAGTACAAATGATGAAGTTAGCAGAAAACACAGCTTCAGGATCTTTGACTGTTCTCGGGGAACTTTGATCTCGGGAATGGCTGTTTCAATGATATTATATTTAAGATCTTCCTTGCTTTCTACTGAAAACGCAACATGCTGTCTACAGAGACTATTGAATTTTCCAGAGAGCATTGACCTCAATAAGATAATACAGAAGGCAAAGTGGTTACAAGCTTTGGTTTTGGATGCTGATGTGCGATCAGCCCTGTCAATTAATGGAGTTTTCGAGCAAAGCAGTTCTATTCCTGCAAGAACTAAAAGTGTTCCATCTGGCTCAGCTTCCTTTGATTCCTCTTTGATCATCACACCTGAAAGCTATTGGGAAAAGAAATGGAGGCTTCTACAAAAAGCCGAAGAAGAAGAAAGGAAAACTGACTTGGGAAAAGAGAATCCTCTTACACAGAAGAAAAAGAAGTGGTTGAATATGACTAAAATTTTCCGTGCAGTGACTGATCTATCACGTCATAAGACACGAAGTTTGCTTGAAGACTTTTCTCAGCAGCTCACTCCTGACCCACAAGAAGCTAGTGGGAGTGAAAAATTGATAGATGTGGATAGTCCTGTGACTTTAAACAAGGAGAACAGTCCTGAGGAAGGCATTATGGATTTCCATTCTGCAGATGAAGAGAGTATAATAAGTGAAAATGCATCCAGTCAGGATAATTCATCTGTATACTCAGAGCCAACCAATCTTGTCAGTGATTCAAACTACCTCGAAAACGATTCAGATAGTAGTGCTGCCTCAAATTTGTCTCCTGGTGAAAAGGATGAATGCGTAGATTCACTCATCAGTGAAGAGAACTCATCTGTCTCCTCACAACCAATATGTCCTGCCAAAGATTCAAAGTACATTGGAAATGATTCATATTGTAGTACTAGTTCGAACTCGGTTCCTGATGAGAACTATAAAAGTCAACAAACATGTGTAGATTCACCTCTTCCTATATCTCTGCATTCGAGAAATGAGTATCAAGTAACTCAATCTAATGAAGACGATTCCTCAGATAAATCTGTGAGCATCATTACAAAGGACCGCAAGCTTTTAACGGGAATAGTCCAGTGGTTTCGGAAGTTTGGATGGAGTTTATCCAGTGAGGAAAGTTCTAATAGAAATGCTTCTGATGCCACAAAATCTAATGGCATAGAAAGTAACAAGAACCAAGTGGGTTGCGATTCTGAGTCCCATCCCCAAGCTTCATCTTCTGGCAGAAATGGAGACTCAGATTCGAATCTGATGAAGACTCTGAAGAACCTTGGTCAGTCTATGCTCGAACACATTCAGATAACTCTTCATTTCTTACACCATACATATGTTTCAACAGTTATCAAATAGCAACCAAAATAATATAAGGCAAGACAGGAAAATTGGGGTATCGTATCGGTAAAACTAATTCACATAAGGTTTTGAAGATGTCAGTAAGATATATATTCTGATGATTTAAGCCCTGTTCTTTTCAGATAATCGAGTTGTTTTTCCAACAAGAACCTGGTCTGGTTCATGAAGGATTGGTAAAGAACATAGCTAAAACAAATTTGATCGAAAAGGGACAAGCCAGAGCTACAACAGCACTTCAGGAGCTTCGGAAAATCAGTAATTTGTTGTCAGAGATGTGAGGCGTGGGTTCTCTCATTTCTTTGTAGTCAGGCTACCCCATCATAGGATATCTTCGAATTATTATATGTCTTCCAATAAACTCATGTTCGTATACTTGTTTGCTTCTATGTCTGGCAATATATTCTTTTTTTTTCGAAAATATGTTAAATTTCAAAAAAAATGACTGTGTGTACAATGTATACTTCTTTATCCAATCACTTTAGGCATGAACAACCCAAATGATTTGAAAATGACCGAGAAAACAACAATCATATTTGAAAGCTAAACCAGGTGATTAAGCTTCCCTGCAGTCTCGTATCTTCTAGTCTCGCAGTTGAGAGACGGTTCCGGACAATCTTGTCGATTTGTTTTATCAATCGAGATGGTGGTGAAGCCTGATCACCATATCTTCTTAAATTTCTTTCTCCCCATATTCCATAGATTGCGGCTTGGAAAGCGTATCTAATAATGAACTGACAATCATAGCTCAGAGACACATTCTGTAAGTAGATCAGTATAGCAGGCCAGCTTGTGGAAAACTGATTCTGCATTGGGCCAGAAGCGATTCCTTTCCAAACTTCTGCGGCATATGGGCATTCGAAGAAAATGTGGTCTCGAGTTTCCAAGCAAGTTGAACAGAGGACACATTGACACTGAGGTGCAGAATTCCAGTCACCAATCCGATCTAAGAAGATATGGTAATAATTAAATGAAGAACAGTGCAACGAACCATTTTTTTTTATTGGAAGATCATCAAGGAACGTCGGTAAGATATATAGGAATATTCTGATAATTTAAGACCTGTCTTTTCAGGTAATTGAGTTGTTTTTCCAACAAAAATCTGGTCTCGTTCAGGTAAAGAACATAGCCAAAACAAATTTGATCGAAAAGGGACAAGCCAAATCAGTAATTTGTTGTCAGAGATGTGAGGCTTGGGTTCTCTCATTTCTTTGTAGTCAGCTCTGTATATTCATTCTGTTATGTATATTGTTTCAGAGTAAATAATAAAGAGAAAAGTTTATGTATTCAATCGAAATGTTGTTAGTTGGAAATGTTAAAGAGGAAAGTTTCAGTGTCATTGACCAGACTTTGCTTTAAATGAGACCCAATCTCATAGGTTAAAATGTTTTGCTTCATATTATAGATTTGAGATTTGTATAAATAGTTTTGGAAGTTGTTCTCTGAAGCTGTAAAAGATGTATTACATCATCATGGGTTCTCTCTCGAAAGGTAATGCTATATAGCTTCATACTAGGGTCATGATAAGCTAAAAAAATTAGCGGAAGACTCATGAACAAGAAAAGATTCAGTTCAGTTTTCAATATTTAGTAAATAGTTTCCTTTTTTTCTTGTGTTGAGTAAGGTTAACATTGATACATCTAATCTATGTTTTGGAAACCCGGAAATAGTGAAGTTATGAATCCGAAGACAATCATCTGAATCTCCTTCACTATTCCCCACCATTGGTTCCCTGCTTCAGGACCCACCACGTTCTCATTCTCGTTTGCATAAGCTCCGTTGTCTGCTCCATTTTCTCCTCTATCTTGTCCTTATGGAAATCATATAAACAGCATGAGAGACGGACAGAGAGAGATATCACACACAGATACATTTAGAGACTAAGACCCATCTTGATTATGCATACCTAGGACAGCATCGTCAACTAGTGGCCTTGCGGCTGCTGCTAGATCATTATCTCCATTAACAACATGCCTTTGAGGCCGAGGTGGTGCTGCTGCTCTATGCATGACTCTTGAAAGCCATCGAACAAATGGTCGAAGAGCTCCAGTTTGGTACCTATTAAATTAACCGTGAGTTACTTGGATTTTTTAACATATCCAACATAGATCTGTTGTCACACTCAAGTTCACCAGATTTTCCCATATTACTTACAGGTAAATCATTGTGGCGAAAAACACGAGAACAGCAAGCCTTTCTCTTGATCCATCTTGGCTGAACAAAAAGACAACAGCAGCGAGCTTGAGTATCAAGAAGAAGTCGAGCCGAAACGCGATCTCAAATCTCCATTCAACAACTCGCCGTTGATGAGCAGGTTGTTGCTGTTGCTGTTGTCCGTCTTGTCCTTGGACTTCTCCCCTAGTCTCTGCCTCATTACTTGGCCCAGCGCTAATAGAATTCAAACCATTAAAGTTGTTATTCATTCAATCCACCAAAGAACTGATCAACGAGAGACTTTCAAACTGTCAACAACCAAATGCAGAACCAAAGCCCGAGTCAAGTCTAGCATGCCCCACTCACTATGCGTCCATGCCTAACTTCCATTTAACCTGTTAGCTCATAGGTAACCAACTCAAAGGCTAATTATTATGATCTCACTAGACTAACACAAGAAAGATTCCCCAACAATCCTATTTTCCTCTAAACATTTGAGTATTGAGTAGACAGTACCAATGCTGTCATCTGAAACCAAATAACTAGTTGAAACTGGTTTTGGTAAAGTCACTGCACGTAACCAAATCAACTAAAAACAAGATAACAATGTCTTTTTCATCCGTAGACAACAAAACAAATCAACTTCCTTTAGCCAGGTTTCGATGGAGACAATGTCAAGGGGACTGAAAACTTATCCACTAGCATTGATAAAAAGGTCAAACTTGGATAAGTCAATTGCAATTTCAAGTGTATGTAAGCTAAAAGAAGAGATTTTTGAACATACATGGGAAGATTGTATGTAAGTGGGATAAGATTGTTAGAGGCAAGACCAGCGACATGACCTGCAAATGTATGGACAGGAACCGCATAGATTCCAGCTCCACGATTCATCACCTGTTCCTCATACTGCAATGGATAATAGACTAGGCTCATCGGAAACCCCAAAACAGGAATTTGCAAATTAGTTTGGGACATACACATAACATACCTGAGACTTCTCAGCTTGCTTTTGATTAAATGGTTGCTGTGGCGTTGATGAAGACGAGGCCTTTTCGGTTTCCTTCGCCATTCTCAAAAGATCAAAGCTTTTTTCTCTATCTCTCGTTCTCTCTCTCTCCACAGATTCTTCTTCTTCCTGTTCGGTCTGAATCTTTTTGATCACTTTTCAACTTTCGAATAGAAGAACGCCATGTCACCATGCTCGTGGAATAATTAGATTGGTAAGTTTGGGTTATTTTCATAAAACCCCCTCGGCTTTTTATGATTTTATTAAAGGACTTAGATTTTGTTCGATGTACTGGAAAGCCCAGCTTTGGATTCTTTGAGATTTCTTTTCAGTAAAATCTACTGTCACTGGCTGTATGAATGATACACTAAAAATCGTTGTTAAAACGGTATGTTCCAAAAAACACTCAAAGATCCAAATGAAAAGGGAAAAGAGAAAGCAAATGAAAAACCAGGACGACAGAGGAGCTAGGCCTCATCAAGCTCCTCATCAGACTCATCCTCTTTGGGTGCAGGAACCATTGGTGGAGGAAGAGAGCGTGTGTGAGGCGGGTATGTGCAGTGTAACCTAGTAGCAGTACTCCAAATGGCATGAAGTGCATTCATCATAAACCTTTGGAAAGGGTCTGGTGAGGGAAGGTTAGGAATCGGTGGTAGAGGAGGAAAGTGTTTGCGAGGTGGAAGTGTGCAGTGTAGTCTAGAAACAATACTCCAAATGACTACAACCCAGCTTCCTCAAAGTAACGGGGTCAGCAAACCGTGTAGGAGCAATAGTAACATCCAACCACGCATTGTAGAAGAGGGTGTCATACTCGTCCCATGTCTCAGAAATAGCTCGTTTGGTGCATTCTGCTTTTGCAGTCTCTTGCTTTGGCGTTCCTGTCCATTGTCTGGTCGAAAGGATCCTCTCATCTTCCTCCTTAGGCCAAGGAGGCAAAGAGTGAGAAGCAGGAGGAGAAGGAGATGGTGAAACTGCAGAGGGAATGAAACTGGATGCCTCATATTGCTCTGTCCGTTGCCTTATGAGTTATGTCACCTGAAGTCATCTGAAATATACAAAAAAAAACAAAAAACACTAAGGAACTCGAGAAGTTAGTGTTCAATCCGCAATACCACACCACCTAAATCCGTTCTAAACATTTCTAAAACTCAAATTTTCTCTCATCAACCCTAAAATCTCAAAAAAACATGCAAAATCATCCTATAAAGTAACATGTGTAGGTAGAATTTGCTCTAAAACAACTTAAATAAGTGTGAATCAAGCAACGTAGCAACCAAGAAACAAAATTTGGACTTTACACATGTTAGGGCCAAAATGAAACCAGAGATTTTTGAGAACATACCTTTTGCAGATCGAGTGAACGAGTGATAGAATCAGATAGAGCACAAAAATCCAACCAAAATAGACCTTTGAACCACTCTATTAGGTTAGTAGACTTGAAATTAATGGAGACTTGAAGAAGTGAAGTGGAGAAATAGAAAAAGATGAAGAAAGAATGAGAAAGTCGACAGCTTTTTAAATAAAATGATTTACCTTGATATTAACGGCATCGACCGATGCCATATTAGCGGCGATTGATACCTTGATATTTTATTTTCTATTTGAAAAAAATCAAAACTATAGTCTTATTTATTTCATTAGTCTTAAGAGTTTCCAATCTATTGTTTCCCCTCACCCACGTTAAAATATATAAGGAAGAAGATTGATGTTAAACTTTATTAATGTCACTTGCAGTTTCTTAATGTTATTACAAACGCAGTTTGAAACTTTCATTGTCAACTAATCATAAGAACTAAATGATTTCTTCAACTATTAGCCCACTTGAAATTTGTCAACTAACAAAAGACCACCAGAAGATACTATGTTATTAACCGAAAGAAACTTCGAATATCTCAACTTGCGCTTTTGACTTGAGATATATAGTATTTGATTTCAAGAGATAGTGCTTCACCATCAGCCAACATGGATATAGATATTAATCTTTATAATCAAATGTATTGTAGAAAGGAACAAGCTTAGTATAAGTATTGCAGAAGAGGCTGGACTAATGTTCGGATGTAGAAAGAGCTGATCAAGAGCTTGTCAGTAAATGGGACGTTACAGCTTTCTTCCGTTGATTTCATTCACAAGCTTCTTCGCTCTTCTTGTTCTTCTTGTTTGTGCACAAGACCAATCAGGTATAAATAGTCTTGCAAATGTACATATATGGCTGCGTTTTTCAGGCTTTAAATCTGTGTGTGTGTGTGCGTGTGTGTGTGTGTATGTATTACAGGTTTTGTCAGTATAGATTGCGGTATACCGGACGATTCAAGCTATAACGATGAAACCACAGACATAAAGTACATTTCAGATGCTGCTTTTGTCGAGTCCGGGACAATTCATAGCATAGATCCTGAGTTTCAAACAATTATTCCTGAAAAACAGTTCCATAACGTTAGGAGCTTCCCTGAAGGCAAGAGAAACTGTTACGATGTGCAGCCTCCCCGAGGAAAAGGCTTCAAGTATTTGATCAGAACACGTTTCATGTATGGTAACTATGATAATCTAGGGAAAGCACCCGAGTTCGATCTTTATCTTGGTGCCAATATCTGGGATTCTGTTACAATAGATAATGCAACAACGATGATTACCAAAGAGATCATCCATACGCTTCGTTCAGACCATGTTCACGTGTGTCTTGTTGGCAAAGACAAAGGGACTCCATTCTTGTCTGTGTTAGAGCTTAGGTTGTTGAAGAGCGATACGTACGAGACTCCTTATGATTCTCTTATGCTGTATCGAAGATGGGATCTCGGTGCACTAGGAGATCTTCCTTTCAGGTTAGTATGATTCCTGTCATGCATGATGCATGTAAATATTAGATACCATCTTGTGGCATGTTCTGTTCTAAATTACGTTTTCTCAGGTACAAAGATGATGTGTATGACCGTATATGGATGCCTCTAAAGTTCTCAAATCATAAAGTTTTCAGCACAAACCTCACGATAGATTCGAATATTAACAATGGATTCCAGCCTGCTCGTGCCGTCATGAACACTGCTTCGACACCTTTGAACTCAAGCTTGGACATAAGCCTCATATGGGAACCAGTTATCCCTTCGTGGAAGTTCTACGTATACATGCATTTTTCTGAAGTTCAAGAAATACCAAGCAACGAGACGAGAGAATTCGCAGTGTTTTGGAATGAAAAAACTAAACTGTATGATAACTTTAGTCCTCGCTTCCTGTATACAGATACACTTCATACCCAAAATCCAGTCACTGGACCAAGACACGAGTTTCTTCTCCGACGAACTGATAAATCTACACTCCCACCAATCATTAACGCCATTGAAACGTATCGTGTCAACGAGTTTCTGCAGCTACCTACTGATCAACAAGATGGTATTTATGGTTTCATTTTTCTAAAACAGAAATTTTAAGCTTTGCACTAATCCTTGTTTGGTTTGAATTCTAGTTGATGCAATTATGAGAATCAAGTCCAAGTATGGAGTGAAGAAGAACTGGCTTGGAGACCCTTGTGCACCTGTTAACTATCCTTGGAATAATATTAACTGCAGATATGTCGATAATGAGTCTCCTAAAATTATATCCGTGTAAGCTTTTCTTCAAATGCATATATATGTTTTTCTCTCTCTCCTGTTCTCACAAGAAATGTTTGATCTGCAGTAATTTATCCCTAAGTGGCTTGATTGGCGAGATTGATCCAGCCTTCTCCAACCTTACATCGTTACAGAAACTGTCTGTATTCTCGATCAAATCTTAGTACATCCAGTTTTGTAATATCTTTTAACTGAAGCAACTAAAATCTCATTTCAGGGACCTTTCAAACAATAGTTTAACAGGAAAAGTACCTGATTCCCTCGGAAATCTACATAACTTGACGGAGTTGTAAGTCATACAAATTGGAAGTGTAGATTACATATGCATAACCAATGCCACGTATTGATTTCACGTTCATTCCTGCAGAAATTTGGAAGGAAACAAGCTAACGGGTGCTCTTCCAGTGAAACTACTAGAGAGATCACGCAGTGGATTGCTTACTCTGAGGTTGGTTCATGATTATCTTTGGCTTATAAACGCATTGCAGATACTCTGTAGCTGTTGACCCATTTCTATCTATGTTATGGCCTATTGGATTCATGTTTTCATGCATTTTAATTGTAAGAGTTGGCGGTAATCCGGACCTCTGCGTGTCTACTTCATGTCAAAATCCGGATTTGGGGACAACAAATAGTGTATATATTGTTCCATTAGTAGCATCTGTGGCAGGAGTGCTTGGTCTTGTAATAGCAATAGCTTTGTTCTTGGTGTACAAGAAGAGACATCGAAGTGGTATAGACATCAATAAACTATTCCAAACTACTTGTTCTTTAATTTCTAGGATTGCTTCTAAGAAAAAATTATCATGATATCTTTATAGGCGGCTCTGATAGTGTTAGGACCGGCCCCTTGGACACAACAAAACGATACTACAAATACTCAGAAGTTGTGAAGGTTACAAACAACTTTGAGAGAGTACTTGGACAAGGAGGTTTTGGAAAAGTATATCATGGTATCCTAAATGAAGAACAAGTCGCTGTCAAGATTTTGTCTGAATCATCGGCTCAAGGGTACAGAGAGTTCAGAGCAGAGGTCAGTCTCTTATATACTTTAAAAGTTTCAGTCATTATAATATAATGAGTGAGTTATTGAGTAATCGGCATATGCATCCACTTGTTTATCATCAGGTTGAACTTCTCCTGAGAGTCCATCACAAGAACCTGACCGCACTTATTGGATACTGCAACGAAGGCAAGGAGATGGCGCTTATATACGAGTTTATGGCTAATGGAACATTAGGAGACTATTTGTCAGGTCATTCTCTATTCTACTTAGTTTTGGTCAGTGTCTTTTACTTGCTCCTACAGCAGGAGGAAACTAAATTCAGATTTTGTTAATTTTCTGAATCAAGGGAAAAAATCGTACATCTTGAGCTGGGAGGAGAGGCTACAAATATCGTTAGATGCTGCACAAGGTTGAAATGATCTCGAAAATCCATACAAGAATAAGAAATGAAAAATTCAAATGAAATGAAG
Organism: Sisymbrium irio; assembly: GCA_000411075.1. Lineage (NCBI taxonomy): Eukaryota > Viridiplantae > Streptophyta > Magnoliopsida > Brassicales > Brassicaceae > Sisymbrium > Sisymbrium irio. The sequence goes on from KE153931.1 coordinate 87,077, forward strand.
TTATTATTGTGTTTTTAATGAAACTCAGGGCTTGAGTATCTTCACAATGGTTGCAAGCCTCCCATTGTACAAAGAGATGTAAAGCCGGCTAATATCTTAATCAACGAGAAACTGCAAGCCAAGATTGCTGACTTTGGGTTATCTAGAAGCGTCGCACTGGATGGTGCTGACCAGGATACAACTGCAGTTGCTGGAACTATCGGTTATCTTGACCCCGAGTAAGTACAACAGCTTCTTCTGTTATGTTCTGATATTAGCTGTTATATTTCTGAGGCTTTGTTGTACAAAATGAAGGTACCACTCGACGCAGAAGTTAAGTGAGAAGAGTGATGTTTACAGCTTCGGGGTGGTTCTTTTAGAGGTTGTCACGGGCCAACCGGTGATTGCACGTTCAACAACAACAGCAGAGAACATCCACATAACCGACCGGGTAGGGTTGCTTCTGTCCACAGGAAATATCAGAGGCATTGTGGATCCAAAGCTAGGAGAGAGGTTTGATGCTGGCTCGGCATGGAAGATCACTGAAGTAGCAATGGCTTGTGCATCTCCTAGCTCAAGAAATAGACCTACGATGAGCCAGGTGGTGGCTGAGCTGAAGGAGAGTGTAAGCAGAGCAAGAGCCGGTGGAGGTTCCGGCGCCAGTAGTGTTACAGAGCCGACGACAACAACATTTGACTCCGGAATGTATCCTCAGGCGAGGTAGATGATTGTTGAATCCATCTGAGTTTCTAATTTTCCAGAAACTGAAAATTTCTGTGTGGTGTGAAGTGTGATTAAGAATAAGAAGAACAAGGTATAGTTAGCTTACCGGATTTTTGATTTTTCCCTTGCTATTTCTAATTAATGTTATATCGGCAAGACTAGAAACCTGTTCAGGCTTGGTTTAAGAGCAGTTTGTCTTAAGGAAAGAGATCCATCCTTTGATTTTTCCAGCAGATTCGCTGTAAACTTTTTGGTTCCCATGTTTCTGCAGCTAATAAACAAGCACACTAAACTCTTAAATACAATTATATCTTCTGATTTTTAATCTTCCAAGATCAAGTGAAAATATTGGATATCGTTGACATGACCTAAATAGAACACATAACTTAGCGAATCAGAAACGACTATCGGACACCCTTTTGGATACCATCAAGACCACATGGACCTCCTTGACAGTTTCTCTTCACTTTGTAATCGTCTTTAATCTTCCTAATGGCATCCACTAAATCAAAAATATAACAAACACTTCAATGCATGGGTTGGAAACTTGGAATACTGTAACGGGATGTTTGATGATCATTGTATGCAACGTCACATTCAAGTGCACAAATAATTATTATTCAGAATTTTCAACTGAATTTATCAAGTCTCTATCTGTCCTATAAACACATCTCAGTTTATGACTTTTTAATTTAAAAGGACATGGTGTTCAACGCATGTTGCAGCCAACTGATAAATTGAACTTTGACATTGAGTATGCATTTGGTACAAAGATGGATGGAAAGAGACAATCTCTTAATTCATATAAAAGACACTCTACCACAAGTTCAACAATACATGGGGAAGATTGGTGTTACCATAAGAGAACATTACATAATGTAAGTCAATTGAATTTGCGGAGCATACATAATGCAGTTTCTGAACTTGAGAACTTAATGTTGAACTTAGAACCGCTTTACCCTCCTAAATGGCTCCCCTAGAAAAATAAGGACTGTCCTAAATGTACTTTTCGGAGTGGTTGACAGGTATTCTCAGTTGGCTCTCCAACATCGAGTCCATGCTAATGTTTATGTCCTTCACGTCTTTGGAACCCAACTTTCTTATGTTATAAAGCCATTGAAACATTCATTGATTCTGTATTCAAGACTAATCGATACAACGATTCTTTCACATTTGATCATTAGTCATGTGAACTTGTATGAAATGCCTTGTCGTTGACGTAATATTTAAATATTCAGGAAAAAGTTTTCCATGAACCTAATGATTTGGTCTTACTAATTAATTTATGATATATATGTGATCATGCAATAAAAGTTATTTTTAAATATCAGACAACATGGATGTAGAATATTCTCAAACAAGAAAGAGTTAACCTGTCATTGTTGGTTGTTTGCTCTAAGCTTTTATATTAGACGTGAGGAAATGGAATCTTTAAATGTACGTGAAATTGATGGCTCGCTTCCAATTTTTTGTTGGTTTTATACATAAGCTTTTTGGTTCTTGTCCAAGCTCAACGTTTTGTTTGAGTTGACTCTTCAGATATTGAGTATGTGTGCAGCAACTCCGCCGTTGTTTTCCTCCGAGGACCTTGCAGTGAATCCCAATGTTCAAGCACCGTGAGTTTTCTTTCCCTTTTCCTTCTACTTTCAAATAAAATTCTAGGGTTTGTCCTGAATTCTGTTTCTTGTTACTTCTAATTGTCAGAAGCAATATAAATATTCCATCAGATCTACTACGGGAGATACTGTCCCACCTCGGATTAAAAGCCAATATACATGCTTCTCTTGTCTGCAAGACATGGCTTGAAGCAGCTGTTTCTGTCAGAAAGTTACAGCCCCATCCTTGGCTTTTTTATCCGCTAAAAGGATTAGAGGAAGGAGACTATATTCTTTTAGACCCGTTACGATCTCAAACGTATAAGCTTAGTTTTCCAGAATTAAAGGGCCATGGGTTCTCTTGTTCTAGGGATGGATGGTTGCTTGTGTCAGAAAATTTCCCCTCCTACTTGGCTTTCTTATTTAACCCATTTACCCGGGAGCACATCTACTTACCCAAGGCAGCACCTACATCAGGCTATTGCTTAGCTTTCTCAGCCGCTCCTACATCAAATAGTTGTTTGGTGATCTCGCTTAACGATATAAGTATCTCCTCTTATGTTGAGATTGAGACTTGGCGGCCTGGTGAAACCGTGTGGACCACTCATCGCTTTGAGAACCAGTTTCCTGGTTGCAGATGGAACAGCTGTCTCTACTCAAATGGTGTCTTTTATTGTCTCACTACCTACGGCAACATCGGGATTTTCGACCCGCGTAGAGCAACCTGGAATGTTCTTTCAGTGAACCCATGTCCCACCTTTCGTCAGATAGATTTCAGTAGGCGAGTGTTGATGACGGAGCATGAAGGGGACATATTTGTTATGCTTACAAGCCGCAACAAGAACCCATCGATGTTTAAACTAAACCTTAAACGCAAAGCATGGGAAGAGAAGAGAGAGCTTGGTGGTTTGACAGTATTTGCAAGTCGCCCTACGTCTCTTACAAGAGCTGGTCTCTTGGTGGAAGCGAGGAACAGAATATACCCATCACATAATGGGCACCTCGGTGTGTACTATTCTCTTGGTGATGAGAAAATTAGCTCTCGTCTCCCTTCAAGTAACTATCTGTCTAAACGCATTGCTTGGGTGGATCCTCCTCACAACAATGTTCATTTGTGACTTCATGTTTTATTTTTTGTCCAACAAAAGACTGTATCTATGCGTTTTAGAGGTTTTTTATTAAACAAAAAAATTGTGGTTTGCATGCATGATTGAATTAGTTGCAAGTCTGTTTTTTTACTTTGTAGCTAGGATACTCTAGGAATTTTGGATCAAGTTTATGTTAGTCCGGCCAGTGCCATACTCTTGACGATTGAACTAGACACGTACATGTGTTTTAATCTGATTATAGTTCTTATTCTGTATTAGATGCTATCTATGCTTTACATTCTATATGATAACTGAACATTACGATTTATGGTTAGTACATGGTTAACGGGGAATTATGGATTCCGTGCTTGTTCTTCTCATACTTGTCATGACTTTTAACCGGAGCACTATCACAAATTATGAATTATAATCGAAGCACTATCACAGATTTTGAGCTAATGACTTAAAAGAAAATCAAAGTTTTGAAGTAATTACTTATTGTGTCCCTACGTTTTGTAACTGTTGCACCAAAAGAACGAACAGTTATTGAAGTTTCTAGCTTTCACTATACCAACATTCGACTTCGAATATCAATAACAAACGTCGAATTTTTCTTCTTATAGTTTTTAGCTAGTATTACAGCCTCAACAGGATCGTGGGATCGGAATATAGATGGTCAGTATGAGAATTTGATTTGTATTATTGGTCACTCAAACATCTTTTTAGATTAGCTTCATGCAGCTTTGTTAGAATTATAAGATTAGAATATCATGCCACTGCTTACCAAATGAAATTGTTTGAAAAGAATTATGGACGTCTATATATAAGAGCATTATTACTAGTTATTGCATTGTCTTTTCAGGAAAGTCTCCTTCGTTAAAATGACTATTTGAAGAATATCTCTTCGAGTAATTTGTAGATGACAATGAAACTAGGAATATATATACATTGACTAATGAAATATCACAGAGTTGCAACTTGCAAGTGACGATTACCAATTAGATCTAACACGGTCGCCTTTTTGTTATGTGATTTCGCAAATTATTGTTAAGCACTCAGAAATTGACTATGTTGCATTGATATTTTGCAAACATGTTGATATAAATATAGTATGTCTTATTATATAATATATTAATTCTCCAGCATTAGCACAGTACAGTATATAGCTCAATGTACCATATATGAAATGATAAAAGAGAGTTTGGTGTTCATCATCACTCAGTAAAGATCATCTACCTTGCTTGAGGAACCATTTCGGAAAATAGATTCACTGTAACCATCTTTGTCGAGTCATTGTGGTTCTTTTGGTAGTCCAATCTGCCAGAAACAATCTGTTTCAGTCCCATAACGACCTGACTCATCGTTGGCCTATGCGTAGATCTCTGCTCGGTACAACCAAGGGATAGTTCTATGATTTTCCAAGCCGAGCCAGTGTCATATCTCTCTCTCAGACGCTGATCCACAATCCCTTTGATGTCTCCTTTGCCTAACATTGAGCTAACGTGATCACTTAAATGCCTCTTTTCTGTTCTTGAAGATGCAATTACAGGTTGGCCTGTGATCAGTTCAAGAAGAACAACCCCAAAGCTATAAACATCACTCTTCTCGTTCATTTGGCACGTCGAGTAGTACCTGCCAGTTCAAGAACATAATGATGTCTTCTAAATATTTTGTATTATAGGTTCGAAAATGAGAATTTACTCGGGATCAAGGTAACCGATTGTTCCAGCGACAACGGTTGAAACTTGATCGCTTCCTTCTACAGGGAAGCTTCTAGATAGACCAAAGTCAGCTATCTTGGCTTGGATCTTCTCGTTTAGTAAGATGTTCGTTGGCTTCACATCTCTGTGGACTATAGAAGGTTTACAGCCATAGTGAAGATACTCTAGCCTTGAATTTGTTTCAGTAACAAGAAAATAACAGTTCATTGATTAATGTTTTGCATCTTGGGTTTAGTTAGTTGTGTTATTTCAAGATGTTTTACCAAACCTTGTGCTGCATCTAACGATATCTTTAACCTCTCTTCCCAGCTCAAGATAAATGAATTTTTTTCTTTAGCCAAATGAAACAAACCAAATATTATTACAAAAAAAAAAAGATACACGAAAGGAGTGGTACATTGGCAATGAAGCAAAAGTAGTACTGACCTGATAAGTAGTCTCCTAAGTTCCCATTAGCCATATACTCGTAAATAAGAACCATATTGCTTCCTTCATTGCAGTATCCAATAAGAGAGGTCAGGTTTGTGTGATGAACTCTCATGAGAAGTTCCACCTAAGAAGAGGAAAAAATCAGAAGATTAGACAGTTCAAAGAGTTTTGATACATGATGACTAATAACTAGATAATGATCCTTTGAGAAATTCGACCTCTGCTCGAAACTCTTTGTATCCTTGAGCTGATTCTTGTGACAGTTTCTTGACTGCAACTTGATCTCCATTTAAGATTCCATGGTATACTTTACCAAAACCTCCTTGGCCAAGAACTTTCTCAAAGTTATTTGTGATATTCACAACTTCTGAGTATTTGAAGTATCGTTGCGCTGTGTTCAATGGACCGGTCATGGCATCATTGGTACCTGTAAACAAAAGATTATTGAAAGTGTTTATAATGATTATGTCTTTTTTATATATACAAAAAACTATTGAAATTTTGAACCTTTATGTGATCTTTTCTTGAAAATCCAGAATAAAGCTAATGCGGTCATAAGAACGAGCAGTCCTACGACTGAAGCTACTACTGGAATGATGTAACCATTTTTTGTCTTTTTCTTTTCGCATGAACCAGACGAACAAAGCTCCGGATTTCCACCATACCTTATGATCACAACATTGAAGTTAAGTTCTAGTCATTTCAGGTTACCCTAAACAAACATGTTTGCGACATTGTTCAAGAGCTTATTGAGTGGTAAACCTCAGTAAAAGTGATCCATCCTTTGATCTCTCAAGCAGTTTACGCGGAATTATTCCTGTTAGCTTGTTTCCTTCCAAGTTTCTGCAGAAATACTCAGAGAAACAGGTCTGAAATATTGAAAACTATTAACCTATTGAGGATAAAGTAGGTTCGTTAGCTTGAATGACTTACAATTCAGTCAAGTTTGGTAAATTTCCAAGAAAATCTGGTACTTTTCCTGTTAAGTTATTACCTGCTAAGTCCATACAATGGCATTTGGTTGTGTTAGTGTAATATATTTAACAGAAATCTATTTATTATAGAGTGCATCAAAAGCAGAAATACTGTCAATTTTTGTATGGATGTAAGATTGGAAAAGGCTTGATCAATCTGTCCAGTCAATCCACTAAAAGATAAGTTCCTACAAATAATAAAGAAAGAGACGTGGGAGTGAGAATAGAGCAGAACATAACAGAACATAGGAGAGCAGAATATCTTACAGAGAAATGACTCTTGGGTTAGTAATGTTATCACTATGGATACAACCAAGACCTTCCCAAGAATAATCCAACGGAACACATGGATCTCCTTGCCAGTTTTTCTTCACTCTGTACTTCTCCTTAATCTTTGTCATGGCATCACCTAAACATAGAATCAAACCATACGTAACTAAATGATTATAGGTCTGATAAAAGTAAGTTAATGTTCTGAAAACTTTACCATTTGCTTGATCAGTTGATAGCTGTAAGAATTCATTGACTTGATATATCTCCATGGCGTTAATGATAGGTGGAAGCATCTCTTTAGAAGTTTGTACAAAATAAAATTCATGTATCGGTCCGGTTACTGCATCCGGAGTGAAAACCGTATCCGTATACAAGTAGCTAGGCCTGAACTTTTCAGCAAGTGTTGTGTCATTGTTGTAATATACCGTGAATTCTCTCGTCTGGTTTCTTGTTAGCACTTCAACTTCAGCAAAATGCATATATACATAAAACTTCAACCTAGGGTCGGTCGGTTCCCAAAACAAAAGTATGTAATTGCTTGCGTTAGCCGGTCTTGTCGCTGTGCTCATGACAACGCGAGCAGGGTTGAAACGGGTACTGTAGTTTAGATCAATACCAAGTGACGTGTTTAGTATCTTATGGTCTTTAAACCTACTAGGCATCCATATGCGATCATAGACATCATCTTTGTATCTATAAGAGGTGAGTTAATAATGGAAGTTATTACCAGTTAAAATGGTAACACCGAAAAAAAATATTTAAGACATTTGTGTTACCTGACAGGAAGATTACTAGTCGAGCCCAAATGCCATCTCCGAAAAAGCATAAGAGCTTCATAAGGAGTCTCATAAGTATTGTTCTTCAAGAATCTTACTTCCAACACAGACAAGAAAGGAGTTCCTTTGTTCTTATCAACAAGACATACATGAAAATGGTCTAAAGATGGAGTGTGTATGATCTCTTTGGTTACTATACGTGTTGAATTGTCAAGAACAATAGAATCCCAGAGATTAACCCCGAGATAGAGATCGAAAGTGGGTGGTGCTTTTCCGAGTCCATCGTAGTTTCCATACATGAAACGAGTTCTGATCAAATACTTGAATCCTTTCCCTTTTTGAGGCCACACTTTGTAACAGTTTCTCTTACCTTCAGGGAAGCTTCTTAGATTGTGAAACTGCCTAGCAATAGAAGTATTTGTCTTAAGCTCTATGCTCTTGCTTGTTCCTGACTCAACAAACGTTGAATCAGAAACATACTTTATGCTTGTTGTCTCATCGTTGTAGCTCGAATCATCCGGTATACCACAATCTATACTGATAAAACCTGTAACATACAGAGAGAAATTTATCAGATTATATAACTCTCACTATATGAAGAACTAACAGAAGAATTGAAAGGCCGTTTAAGTTACCAGTTTGTTCTTGAGCATGAACAAGAAAGAGTATAAGAAGAAAGCTAATCCATGAAACTAAACTTGAGATTTTCATAACTAGATTGTGATTAATCCTTGATTATTTTCTCATGTATTTTGCTGCTTTTTATGATTACGGTAATGGGAGTTTGCACGTTAGGATCATCATGTTGGTTTAATATTAAATCAACATTCAATACCAAAATTCAAATGTTTCATTTTGTCAACATAGCATCTTCTGTGATTAGGTTCATGGTTCATGTCAACGCTCCTCACTTTGGTAAACTATCTCCAATTATTTCCATAGCGGGGATTAGTAATATGGTTTCTTAGTGTTTAAAAACTAATGAATCATATTAGGAATTGACTAAACTGATATCATAATGTAGATTCTGTTATCACGCCAGGCAAGCATAGAAATAAGAGAGTGTAGTAGAGTCATGAATAAAGGACAACAAAAGTTAAGATCATATTTTTGAAACGTGCAGTAGCCACGAAGTCGAAAAAGAATCATGCAATTATAGTGTTTGTTGCTGTTTATTGTAGTAACAGTCTTACAAATCAAACTGGTAACATATGCATACTCGTCTGAGGTTGATCTTTAGTATCATTGACGATGAAACCTTGTGGGGTACGTAACCATATTGCTTGATGACTGTTCACGATGTAACATGTAAGAACAGATTATCTCAAGTTTGACCGTCTGCTACGGTTTTAGTTCACACAGTCAAAGAAAGCAACAATAACGTCTTCAACTTTTTTACGGAAAAGGTGCGCTGTCGTCAACTTACAAAGTTTCCGACTATTTTGTAGATTGGTTGAAACGTTAAACTGATTTCAGTTGGATGCATAACTTCTTTGAAGAATGCAAAATTTACATGTCAATACTTAAACAGAGTTCTCTGACCTTTAATCTTTATGCAAATTAAAATGTGGGTGGGAGCAACAACAGGAAACCAGCTTTGCTTTGTTGCAAGAACCAAGCTCTTAGATAACACGCCCATTTGATGCTCTTGGTATCAATCACAGGACTCGAAAAATATTAACTGCAATGAAACAGTTCTCAATATCGACCATTAAGTCAAGAGAATGATGCAACCTATCTTTTCTGCTATGATCCAGTCAAAGCAAGACAGATAACAGAGGAAACAGATATAACAGGTGAAAATGCTCATACTGAGTTCAGAAAGATTAGCTAAATTTACTCGAGCATCACGAAGTACTTTGGCTTAGAAAGTGGAAAAAGATCCCACAAAGCTAATTTATATCAAGCTTTTATAAAATATAGTTCACAAAGGCGTTAAAGATGTGGCCAAAACATCATACAACTCCATGGTTTGCAACTGTATATACAAAGACAACCTCATCAGCCTCGGGAATCATCATCTGTCTTTCCAAGCCCGTATATGCAAACCACGCATCGGGAGTGGACTTCATCGCCGAGGTGGACATGTATCATCACTCCTCCTCCTCATCGTCTCCATGTTTAAACGAGTAAATCGGATCGGGAAAATGAGCTAGCTTGACTTCCAGCATCTCATTCCCCGGAACGCTCAACTCCGTCCTACCGTCCACCTCTTGTGTAGATGAAGAACCATCATCTATCATTTCAATACAAAACGTAATAAGACAATGTATCACCATAACATATCAGGAAACATCCATAACAAGAAGACACAACGAGACATTTGAGCATAAACAAAATCAGCTCCATAACAGACAAGGATTCTAAAAGACAAAACGTATTACTCGTAAAGATCTCATTTCTAGGCCTTTCAAACGTGATGGAACAACAAAGATCCACCCTTTTCTCAGAAACTACTCAAAAGGAAACATATCTTTAGGAAACAAGACAACACATTGATCACAAACAAAACCAGCTCCATAACAGACAATAGTTCTGAAAGACATAACATATTACTCGTAAAGATCACATTTTTTAGGTCTTTTAAGCGTGATGGAACACAACAAAGATCCAACCTTTTCTCAGAAACTACTCAACAGGAATCATATCTTTAGAAAACAAGACATTGATCATAAACAAATCTCAGCTCCATAACAGACAAGAATTCTAAAAGACAAGACATATCACCCGGAAAGATCTCATTTTCACATCTTCTAAGACACACAATCCAACAAAGATCCAAACTTTCAAAAGGAACCATTTTTTAGACGCAAAGACGAATTACCATGAGGAATGTATTACCATAACATATCACAAAACATCCATAACATAAAGTGAAACATAATTTGAAAAAAACAAGACATTGATCATAAACAAAACCAGCTCCATAACAAGAAGTCACAACGAGACATCGAGCATAAACAAGATCAGCGTGACATAACAGACAAGAATTCTAAAAGACAAGACATATCACCCGTAAAGATCTCATTCCCAGGTCTTCTAAGACGCAAAATCCAACAAAGATCCAAACTTTTCTTAGAAACAACTCAAAAGGAACGATTTTTAAGACGCAAAAAGAAAGAACAAGTGAGACCCATTTACCTGGAGGAATGAAGAAAGAGGAACAAGGCCAGCCAGAAGGAGAAGAAAGAGAGAGAGACTCCTCTTCCGTCAACGGATTCGTCACTTTATCGACCAAATTCGCAATCTTCTCTGCCGTGTTCTGATGAGGTGGGACCCAGAAGGAGGATCCGGGTGCGAAAGGTAACCAATCCGGAGTCGAATTCTGAACGACGATCCTCCGAACAAACTCGTTAAGTTTCTTGAGAATCGCGGCTTCGGCTTCAGCTTTAGATGTCGCTGATGATGACGAGTCGAAGTCGATCTCGATCAGATGCGGCTTTGAAGAATAAGGACGCCGGTTGAAACAGACGACGCTTGGTCCCGTCGTTTGTAACGCCGGCTCGTTGATGCGACGGAGGAAGAATCTCCCGTGGGGAATTAGGGTTTTTGATAGCAGTCGGGACATCTCCTTTCTTCACGACAGAGAAAGTGGCTTTTGTCCTAATTTATAGAGGACGACGACAGAGAGTAAGGCGGTGTCACGTGTGAGCTGTGACCAACTGAAACGGGTAACAAAAGAGGATCCGAATTCGTAAGATCCGACCCGAATATATAGGACTAACAAAATTTGTTCGGTTGTTTTCTCTCCGGTTTTTGGGCTGGGCTTTTGTTTAAGATATTTGAAGAAATTGGGCTTTAATGGGCCGATTGATCAGATCCGGTGGTTGTAAAGCAAAAGTGAGGACTGTCGAGTGTATAAGGCCTTACCAACTGAAACGGGTAACAAAAAAGGATCCGACCCGAATATATTGAACTAGACCAAATCTGTTCGGTTGTTCTCTCGAGTTATTGGGCTAGGCTTCTGTTCAAGATGTTTAATTTGTAATTTATAGTTCACTATATTGGGATTTAATGGGCCGATTGATCTGATCCGGTCTTGGGTTGTCGAGTGTTTAAAGCCTTAGAGCACCTCCAACGGGAGGCTTTATAAATTTTTATCACAAATAAAAAATAAAAAGCTAATCAAAAGTAAGAGAAAGAAATAAGAGAAAGCTCTAAAAAGGGAAGTTTTAGAACCATATGTTTAGTTAAGTTCTATAACTGTTATCATCTGATTGGTAAAGTTTATTTTATTTTTATTATACAATTAATTTATAATAATATATTAATATTTAATATTTAAATGATTTATTTTTAGAGACTGACCGATGGAGGTGGTCTTACCAAATGCGGTCTGTACCGGTCTGATGATGTACTAATTATGATTAATCTTCCTCGAAAATTTCGCTATTATCCATTTACATATCTTGAAGGGATCACGCACAAGTAGTTCTGGGTTGCGGGTCAAATCTGCCCCGCCTGACCCGCCCCGCAGCGGTTTCAATTTTTTTTCGACCCGTCAAACCTGCCCCATGAGAATTTTAGAAAAAAAAATTTTACCCGCACCCGTCCCGCTTAAAAATCGGGAAATCTGCGGGACCCTCCAATTTATTAAAATTTTTTTTTTAATAATTTTTAATAATTTTTCATTATTTTTTTTGTTTTTAATAATATAAATAAACTATTATAAAAATAAATACGTATTTTATATATAAAAAATAAAAATTTATTAACTAATATGTATATTTTCTAATATTTT